>VSTD030002816.1:0-11460 GCA_008808055.3 Sporobolus alterniflorus
GATCTAGAATTTATCAGATTTTCCCAGAAAGTTTGAACCCTTTAAAATTCATAGAAGGTTCAAATTTGAAGTCAGCACAATTTATAAAGTTTTTCTGAATACTCCATTCTAGCCTCGTGCAAAGTTTGGGAATTTTTGGAGCAGCGGAAGGCATCTATTTTGAATTTACTAGTTTCAGCAGGTTTCAGAAAATCTGGAAAAAATAAAACCTCTGTCCGAACAGCGGCGTCTAGACCACGCGCCCGGTGCCAGACAGTGGCTGCTGCCGCTGCTTACGCCCGCGGTTTCCGCTGCCACGCCACCGCCTCACGCCTCAATAAAGGAATGTGCGGGGCCGACGGCTTCTCCCTTTTTGCCTCTTCTGCCTCCACGCAACCCTACCCTACTCCTCACACTCTCGCCACTCCTCTGCCTCTCTGCTCGACTCGCTGTAATCACTGCATCGGGTAGCCATTGAAGGACCACTGCCACCAAGAAACCGGCCCGAACGTCGGCGCCGTCCGCTCCATCCACCACCGAGGCCCTCACCGGTGCCAGTTCGCTACGACACTCCTCTAGGCAAGGTTCCACTACGACAACCATGTTGATGACCTCCACTCCGGCTTGCCGTCACCTTTCCCCCGCCACCGATCCACTCCGCCATGGACAAGCCCATCCAGTGAGCCCCCTCTTCTCCGCCACCCCAAATCCGGTCTGCCACCCTGCCGGCTTGCTCCCTGACCACTCCCTGCTGCACCTCGTCATCGGTAGCCGACGGGATTTGGCCGGCCCCCACCGCCCGGGGAAGCCACGACCCAGGTGGATAGGGTTACCATGTGAGCTTGGCCCATGTGCATTGTGCCATTTGGTATTTTCCATTCGAATTAATTCATTTCAAATTCAAATCAAATTTAAACTTCTGAAATATTTAGGAATTTGATTATATATGAATAAATTATAAATTTAATTTCATAGTTTGAATTCAAACTTAATTAATGAAATAAAATTTTAAATTAATTATTAATTTAATTGTTAATCCTTGATAGTTAATTATTATCTCATAATTAATTATCCCTAATCCCAAATATTATGTAAAATTACCCAAAATTAGTGCTAAGCTATCCAAACTTAGAAAACTTGTTAGAAACCCCTGTTCACGAGTTATGACCATGGAAATTCCATTTTTCCCCTTGATTAAGTATACCCTTATGCTATTAACGTTTCTTTTAAGGAACTTAACAAGGTTTCACCATGAACACTTAGTGCTAATCCTAAAGCATAAGAACACCTCATGGTTGGTCATGAATAGTGTTAGGAAGCCAAACCGCCCTTAAGTTATGTTCTTAAGTGTAGTTAGCTAATAGGAGTTAATGATGGAAATGAAAGAGATAAGTCGTTAGTCACCTTAAAGCACATGTGCCGTGTTGCTCTTGCCTTCCTAACCATTTCGCCTTATGTTAACTTCATGCATCATACCACATAGGTTGTAACCCCATTAGATTGGAGAGCATTCCAAGCTTCGATGAAGGCAAGTTTTCTCTCTCCCTTGACCAAGGCAAGCATCTTGCATCCTCCTTGAATATAATTTCGCATTATAATATTTGTATTATGCCATGATTGTGTACTTAAGTATAGGAGTTTGATGAAACCCTAGTTGCACTAGGAACACCCTTACTAAAACACTTTGTTTACCCTTGTGAAAGAAAGATAGCGATAGTATGCTATGCTTAGTTGTATAGGCTATCGGTAGAAGACGAGTGGATGGAATTCGCTCATGATAGTGCCCTTTCTGTCGATATAGGTCCTATGTGGTTTAGCAAGATGATCGAATGGTTGGCATAAATGGAGACCAGGTGGGGCAATTAGGAGAAAGTGGAGAATATTGGATGGGAAGGAAAGGGAGTGGTCTAATCTGAAATTCGAAGCTCCGAGGTGGTAGCCCCCACCTATGACGGTTAAGGCCCGTGTTGATTGAGCCCTGTTGGACAAGCATTTGAACTGCACTAACGCATACGGGACATATGGAATCCTCAAACTTAGTAGCATCATGTGTCACTGAGACGGAAGCTATCCTACCGTACCTAACGGGTGTACATCGGGATAGTGCATGGGCCACCCACGGTGTGTCCGTCAAGGCATACGCGTGGAAGATGTGCACTAGGGTGAGGTGGGCCCTGATCATCTCCTTGTCCACATAGTGAATTGTTGCCACTCGTGGTGCCCTCCTGGCCTGCATGTGTCGTGTTGTTAGGTTTATACCCTTGTAGGGTTGACTATTGATTCGGATCTCCATGACACCCTTGGATATCGGTGATGGCTTGTTCGCTGTGTTTAAATGTAGAATTATCAACTTCATAATATTGTGATGATAACTATATGGATAGATGACTACTTTTAGTCATGGCCTATTAATCAATTTTGCTTGGATACCTTTGCATGCTTAGAGTAAGATGCAAACCTTCTCATGTTAATCAACTTAACTTGGCTAATTAACATGCTTAATAGTACTTAATCTAGATGCTAGTAGGCTTTTGAGTTCATAGTCACTGACGTGGGTTGTCAGTGGGAAGTCCAAACTGGTGAGGGTTGGACTCCGTACTGGGATCCTCAGGCTTAGAGCACTGATGGATGGTATTCTCTTCTAGGTCAAAGAGAATGTTCTAAACATGAGAGAAACTGCTTCCGCAAACTCTAACCTATCTTTTGAAGCGTATTTTGGGCATCAACCTTTTGTAAAACTTAAAACGTAAACCTAAGTTGTAATAACTTATACTTGAACTTCAATATATGGTATTGTACTTATGTGTGTTAATTGTGTTCTTGCTTCAACGAGAATTGCTCAAGCTGATGCTAGTCGACGAACCACTTCCCAAGGTGGTCATGTCATAGTTGGTTATCAGGGCAAGTTTGAGGCATCACACTAGTACCTAAAAAATCACAACTATGCTTTATCGGTGAGGATTGCTTAGCCCATATAAGGACTATAGTAGTCTCTTAATGTGGCAAGCTAACATATTTGTTCACATACCTCTCCGGAATTGCATAAATGAAGATATGAAGTGATTTTTGGTGTGTTAACCTTATTTTATTGTTGATAGAATATTTTATTGTTTGTGGTTTAAGTAGAACTATTAGGACTTACGTATGCTTCTTTTCTGTTTATGAAAGTTTGGTTGTTTGTGCTTAGCTTGTAGGACATTGAAGTGGGTATGAAAGTACCAATGACCCATGAAGGAAATGTTAGTGAAAAGCACGTGATGGGGATGGAGTGGGTATGAAAGTACCATTGGTCCATGAGTGACTTGTTTTATCCATCTCTTACAGGTACACTAACTTGTGATAAATCATTAGAAATGATGTGTGAGTGCGCTTGTGCCACCACCATACCCCGATGATTCGTATTAGCGGAACATTTCTTTTCTTTTGGTGAGGACGATTAGGACAAATTGCATCATCAAGTCACTTAATCAATAAACCTAATAAGCAAAAGTAAAAGATGAAATCTTCACCTTTTGAAACAGTGGCAGGACCTCCAAACCGTTGCTAATCGTTTTTTTCAGCGATCGTCGAACTCCGCATGTAAGCTATGCTCAAATGGCTGTAAGCATTGCTACGGCTATAAAAAACATGGGTTTGAGTAGGCGTCAAAAAGCTGACTTAGTTATCTTCAAAAGTTGTATTCAGACCCTAGCAAGTCTCACCCATTTTGTGGCCCTAAAACCTGACCAAGCACCTACAGTCTAATCTGTCCATAACCTATCCAGAACTAAAGTATGAATTCAAAATGCCGTAACGACCAAACTGTATATCAAAACAGGTAATATGAGTAACCAGCAGAAAGCTGAGTTCATTTGCGACATTTTTTGTATACGAACTTTCTGTGGAGGTCATGGCGAAATTTCGCCAAAATCCTGATTTATACAGGAAGGTATGATCTGCCAGAAATGCTGATTTGGCAACCGGTCGAGTTTCTGACTGTTGTAACTCACAAATCGCTAACTGTTTCAAGCCATTTAATGGGCCATAAGAAATCTAAGAGAGTTGTCTACCAAAACAGTATTCGGGACTTCTGCAGTTTCGGCCAATGCAGGACTGGAAATTGAATATCAGTTTTGCTGCTGTTCTGTCCTGGTTCAGAATTCAGCAGCGATGTCGATCATCAAATTTCCGTAACTTCTAAACCGTTTAGCGGGCAGAGTTGTATGAGTCATTGTTAGAAAGCTGGAAGAGCTGCCCAAGTTTTTGGCGTTCAACTCTGAAACAAAATCCTTTGGTAACAGTTCTGTTTTTGCTTTTTACTTACTGCTGTTTGCTTTTATACAGATTTCTGTATTTGCTTTCTGAGCTATTGATATGGGGTTAGTGACATTTTGATGTCTGCGTTTCAGATGGAGCTGAACGATTACCCCCCACTTCTACCTCGCCGAGCACGGGAGACTGTGTCCCATGGGCCAGCATTGCCCGGGGTTCCCGAGAGTGCTATATGATGCACTCATCCGTCTTGGCTATGACAGGGACGCTCCAGTCTACCGATGCCTACTGCCCAGGGCCCATAGCTTGGATAGATGGGAGGTTAGTGTGATGATACCATTTGACCCCACAGAGCCGTGGTTGGGGTCCATCAATGGCAGCGAGCCCGACACCGGCATTGAGATGATTACGCACATCACCCTCACTGCCCTGTGCGAGGACTGCCTCTCCGCTATAGCAGCACTGCCTATTGCTGTTCTCCCGATTCAGAACCAGGAGAACCCCGTATGGCAACAATGCCTTAAGGCCATGTCCAACCTCAAGGGCCCTCACTTCCACGCCATGATGACTTCGTTGGCCAGGTACGCGCATGCAACAGTGTACGCATCTGATGGTGTATGATGAGAGTGCCACCGCCACCGCCCATGAGATTGAGAGGTTGAGGCATGATAATGCCATCCTCAGCAGCGGTGCACATCCACCTTCTGAGCTGGACCGTGAGCTACAGGAGGTTTACCATCATCTTAGTGACACCGAGCATCGATGGAACTACACCCGTATCTTGCTCGACATCACCCATGAGGAGGTGGATATCCGTACCCACAGGATCATCCACCTTGAGCACCATGTGGAGTCGCAGGACGTCGAGCTTGAGGAGAGGGTGGAGATGATCACCGACCTCGAGCAACAGCTATTGGAGCTTTAGGGACAGGAACCACTTGAGCCTGCCAACCACGAGGAGATCGTTGCCAAGTCTGGCATCAATGAGGACTAGGTCTCATCACTATAGGATGCAGAGAGACAAATTTTGAGTGGATTTAGGTTAGGCTAGCAAGTAGCTTGATAGCTTGTAACCTCAGATGTGACCCGCGGCATGGGAACAAGGTTCTTGTGCCCATTTTGTTTTTGATAGGTGGGTTCCATCTTGACCACTTGTACAAATGACATGTAACCCTTGATGTAACCTTTTGTATGATAACCAAGCTTATGAATAAATGAATGTTTACCTTTTTGTAAATACAATTTTCATTCTTTTACATTGTGTTTACCTTATGCGAAGCTTTCATCATATTCTATCGGACATGTGCAAATATCTAATTGATGCAAAGCTCAATATGGCAGATGGTGCACACAAGGACTTCCGAGGACCCTAGCCTCAACATCCCTGAGGGATTCGTCAGACGTGTGCGTGGCCAAGTCCCACGTGGCGGTGCACCACCTCCACCACCTTGCCCCCCCCCCATCAGCCTGGAGCAACTACTGGCCACTCAGAATGACTTGATGAGGAGGCTAGTTGAGAATGATGAGCATCATGGGGCCAAACGCCAGCAACACCGACATCAAGAGAGGGATCCTTCGTACTCGGATTTTCTGGCAACTCACCCACTAGTCATTGCCGATGCGACCGACCCCTTAGAGACAGACAGCTGGCTCCACACCACGAAGTCCAAATTCAGATTACTTCACTATACAGAGTATCAAAAAACTCTGTGCACAACACAACAACTTAGAGGCTCAGCAGGAGCCCATTTACGACCACCAAATATTGGAGGAAAAACCGCTGAAAGTAATTGGGCCGCCGAAAATTGGCCCACTTTCGATTGTTTTATCCTATCGGGCCATCGAAAGTGAGTGGGCAGCCAAAAATAGGAATTTTTTCCTACTCCCACGCCCGGGTGGCCAGTCACACACGCTCACTCTAACTCTCACGTGCCCACCTCCGCCCACCCTAGTAGCTGCCGCCGTCTCACCCACGTACCGCTGCCTATGCCCTGTGCATCACCTCTTATGCCCGGTCGGCCGCTGCCCTGGCCCGGCCGCCTCCCCGACCGACGCCGCTTGGCCTAGCTACCTCCCCGACCAGCCGATGCCACCTCCCCGATCGACACCGCCCGGCCGGTGCCTGGCCCCTGCCATGCCTCCCCGGCCGGCGCCGCCCAGCCACCGCCCAGGCCCGGCTCAGCCTCCCCTGATCCGCGCTCAGCCGGCCCAAGTGGCCACCGCCCTTGGCCGCTCCTCCGGCCGGCCCCCGATGCCGTTCGGCTATCTCCACCGCCTGTCCGTCCTAGCCCAGCAACTCGGCGCTAGGACAGTGTTGATGTCGGCAAGTCCTCACCACCGCCCCTAGGCCGCTCCTCCCTGTCAAGCACCATTTTTGCCTAGGTGAGTATAAACGCAAAATTACTATGTGTACAAACTAGTTTGGATCAGTTAGCAAGAATTCTTCAAAATAATTTTTAGCTTGGTGAGTATAGTGGACAACTTGTAGTGTATTATAAGATTTGGTTAGTGAAATTTCATTCACCTCCCAGGTTTGAATGCATAGTTAATGAACCAATCAAATATTTGATAAATTGTTCAACTTTAATGCATTGTCTGCCCTACTCCCCGTTGTTGTGTCATCTATGCTACCATCTATTGTCGAGGTGCATCCCCCTCTATCAGATCCTCATGTGTTACATACACATTTAGAGTTACGTAACCTATGTGTCACCCATTTTGAATATGTGAGTCATGTAAGTTCAGAATTGTCCTTTTTTTGGACAGCCTCGGAGTGACCGTCAGAGCGTGCTATTTATGATGAGACATGAGGTCTAGACAAAATTTCAGTAGCGTACCCCTGATGTTCTGCACTGCACCATTTTCAGGCATGCAGCTAGAGAGCAGTGGGGTTATGCTGCCAAAATTTCATTTAGACCCTGTGGCTCGTCATAAATAGCACGCTCTGATGGTCACTCATGGGTGGGTTTAGGACCTATCCCTACCTATAGATGTAGGGCCGTCATGCATGACTAGGAACATGAAATTAAAACTTTGTTGATTCTTTACCTTACTACAGTGGCAAGTATGGGTGAGGATCGTCATTGGATGCATGATGGTTGGAAGAAAAACGGGGCACACACATATGAGTGGTGGGAAAAGATCGATGATTTCATCGAGCGTGCATTCTCTTTGGCGATTACTCCAAACATCAGGTATCCAAGCATGAAATGTGAAAACGCGAGGTGTTTTGACAAGGTCATATTGATGAAACACCTAGTCAAGAATGGTTTCGCTGCAGGTTATGAAATGTGGGTGTTCCACTGTGAGAAATACACTGTAGTTGCAGCAGAAGAATCTGTGAACGACCGGGTGGGTGCCAATAGGATGGATGAGATGCTTGAAGCTATACAACCAGAGTTTGACCTGGATACTAAGGATCCACCTACGTGGGAGGTTGAGGAGTTCTTAAGGCTCCTAAAAGCTTCGGAGGAGCTGTTACATGGACACACGAAAGTGACAATGCTCGCTTTTGTGACCCGGCTCAAGGCTATTAAGTCCAAGTTCTTCTTCTCCAACAACTACTACAATAAGCTTCTGAAATTATTTGGGGATGTTCTTCCGAATCCTAATAAGCTTCCTAAAGACATGTACCATTCCCAAAAACTTGTCAAGGGGCTCGGTGTGGATTATGATAAGATTGATGTCTATCGAAATAGTTGTATGCTTTTTTGGAAGGAACACAAGGATGGAAAACAATGTTAGAAATGTGGTAAACCGAGGTATGTCGAGGTTGTAAATGATGATGGTGAAATGGTGACAACAGAGGTTGCACATAAGCAAGTTCATTACATGCCCATTGCACCTCGACTGAAATGAATGTTTCACTTAGAAAGAACCGTGTTTCATATGAGGTGGCACAAAGATGGTGAGAGGGAGAACAAAGAGGTGATGGTGCACCCTTAAGATTCTGACGCGTGGATGGCTTTAGATAACATTGATCCAGAGTTTGCTCGGGATGCGAGAAATATTCGCATTGGGCTGGCGACTGATGGTTTCACACCTTTTGGTGACAATGCAACATCGTACTCCTGCTAGCCTGTGTTTGCTGTTCCATACAATCTTCCTCCTTCTCTTTGCATGAAGTATGAATTTTTGTTTCCTTGCCTCATCGCACCTGGTCCGGACCATCCTAGACCAAAACTGAATGTGATGCTGAGACCCTTGATCGACGAGTTGAAAGAGTTGTGGAATGGAGTTGAAGCTTATGACTCTAACAAGAAGCAGAAATTCACACTCTAGGATGAATTCCTGTGAATGGTTATACACTCCTACCGATGTTGCCTATCATTTTGATGATGAATAGGTTGATGAGATCTATCAAGAAAAAGAATTGCGAACCTCTTTTATTGTTGAGCATGGTGCAACACTCGATTCCTTAGTTGGAGATGGTGCCGATGTCACCGTCCTTCAGAGATGGAAATGACAACCAGTGAAGAAAAAATGTAGTAGGTGGTCTACTTTAGAATGGAGGAGACAACTTCATATTGATCCCGCTGAATTTTGACAAGTAGAATTTTTGTATTACTTTGATGTTCAATGAATACTAATTTATTTGCCAACACGTTTATTTTGTATTACTTTGATCCTCAATGATTACTAACTTATATTCTTTTGTTTAATAGGATGAACCGCAAGCTAAAGCAGGTCGCGGTGAGGGCGAGCAGGGCCAGCAAGTCACATTTTCAGGGTAGTTCTTCTAGTAGCAGTAGATGAGAAGCCATGTTAAGGTGTGCACATGCTGATAAGGAGGAGGAGGAGCAGCGTGTTGAGAAGGAGGAGTAGCTGTGTGTTCAAGAGCCTCAGTAGCAGCGTGGTGAGGAGGAGGAGGCTAAGCTTGAGCGTGTGCCAAGGTAGACTCAAAGGAGCCACATGGTTGCTCCTCCTCTATGCCCGCATGGGAAGAGGACAGGATTCTGATCAGGCCAATTGGTGATCAGTAAGTACATATTTGATTTGTTTAGATTTTTTGATTCTATACATGATGCTCACTGTTCTTTGTTTATTGTCATTCAGTTCCTGGTTGGACACCAGTTTTGACGGAAGTGGTCAGCAAAGGCAGGTTAACCAAATCCTAGGTAACCTTCTTCGTCTGCACAACCCGAGACTTGTGGCGAAGGGTGGTTGTAGTGAACCCGTGAAAACTTGGCGTGACTACGCATGTGCACCAGATGCAAGATATGGAAATGCTCAGGGAGTTGTGAGGCACACATTCTGGGTAAGTTCATATATGTTCATAAATTCTGTCACCTCCTGCAACACATAATTTCTGTACTAACCATCGATTGTTTGGTACTATAGAAATGTTTTTGTGTGAATTTTGATGAGAAAGAACACGCAGATGTTGTCTTGCAGGAGTGTACTAAGAAGGTGTGCAAGGATATGTTCTCTAATTTGAGAATCTAGGCAACAAATGCACATTTGAAGGATCACGGTGTTGTGGTCGATCATTTCAAGGATCACTCATCTACTTTCTTAACCGTAGAACAGTACGCTTCAATAAGTCATAGTTTATTAATCTTGTAATTTCTTAGTACTTGTGAATCATGTTAACTAATCTTGAAATTTCATCTGTAGGTCCAACTATCAGGTTTTGAATCCATGCCAGATGCTTATTAGTCCTTTTGTGAGCTATGGTCTTCTCAGAATATCAAGAGAAGTCATCAAAGAAAAGGAAGTCAGGGGAGCTTACTACACCACACATGTTTGGGGCCGATGGATATGTCTGTATGGGTCAACGAGCGGTAAATCCGCATATATAATTTTTTTCATAACCATATATGCAATGATATGCTACTAATTGCTACATGCAAGAAGCTGATACCAGTTCATTACCTAGACCCATTCACCTGTATCGCCAGGGGTATAAGGGATCAGATCCTAAAAACCCTAATGCCCAGTGTAGTCAGGTAGCAACAGATCGATTGGTAAGTTGTTCACAATTTTGAATTACTTGTTAACTATTCAAAATAAGTTATAAATTTGGTTCCTAATGGCAGGAGAAATATGGCCAAGAGATGGAAAGACACCATGGAGCAGGGTACGATTGGAGGAACACCCCTATTGAGGGGGACGCCGTGTATGCTATTGGTGGCGGAAAGGCTCGTGGATGGTGAGATCATTACTATTTCCGTTCTCAGTTTTGATGTTTTGTTCAAATGGACTTTACATCTTTTGAACATTGAAGGTACGCGATGCTCATCGGCTTAATCGACTCGACTCAAGTGCAACCTCAAAGAGGATCTTCATCCAGGTGTTCAGTTGGTAGTACCCTATGTCATCTCATGGAGTAGGATATTGTCGCCGAGAAGATGCAGTAGTGGATGAGGCAGAATGAAGAGTACAACTTGTAGATGTAGGAGTACTACAGGCAGCAAGAAGAGTAGTGAGATGCAGCAAAAGCTCAGCAGTAGGAGGTGTTGCAAGTAAGTATTATCGTGAACAATCAGCTTTCGGAGAATTGAACACTTAATTTGTATTTCTAACAAGTTGCATTCACAAGCATTGTTCCAGCATCAAGGCATTCCATTCCCATAGTTACAGGCCACCACTACAGCCACCACTGCCACCGCAGTCATGGATGCACCATACGGGACATGCTTCAACCGAGGTTTGTCAAACTTGGTCAATTATAGCTAAATTTATTCTTTTTCATAATGCTAAACTTGGTAACTTATAGTTATTTAGTCAATTATAGTTCAATATGATGACTGTGGTACATGTTAACTAGGTCAACAAAGGATCGGGCATAAACGTCTATGAAACCCCACCATCGGCCTCTGGACCACATAGAGATGAGTATACGAGATACACATGATTTGCCATTGCTATTGCTTGCAAATGCTTTTTTTTATTCAACAACTAAGTTTTAAACATATCTAGCAATTGTTAGCTTAAGTTTCTTTTCTAACTCGTAACAAATTCTCTAATCATGTTATTTTCTATTTATTTCAGCCTCCTCTACTGGGTTCTAACTTTGTTAACGCCCTTTTCACCTCCGAAGGTAGCGCTAACTCCAAGGACCCTCCTCCTCCTAATGCGTAATGAAAATTCCCTAGTCGATATCTATGTATGAGACTTGTATCCTTAGGATGAGACTTGGATGTATATGCATGACACTTTTATGTATATGGATAACTTGTGTGTATAGATAAGACATAAAGAATGAGATTTGTGTATGAATGAGAGTGT
>VSTD030002817.1:0-11460 GCA_008808055.3 Sporobolus alterniflorus
CAACACACATGTGCCAAGTACCATTTTTCTTAGGAACCAAAATAACAGGAACGACGCAAGGAATAAGGCTTTCACATAGATACCCATGGTCCAAAACTCTTGAACTTGTGGCTGAATTTCCTTAGTCTCTTACAGATTGGTTCTATTTGCCACATGGTTTGGCAATGCCGCTCCTAGGATCAAGTCAATTTGATGTTCAATTTCTCTCAAAGGTGCCAATCTTGGGGTACCTCTGTAAGAAAAATGTCTTTAAATTCCTACAAACGGTTAGTGATAGCGCGAGGCAAAGGCATGGTAATATCGTCAAGCAAAAAATAAGACTTGTCTACACAAGCATGAAAATGTACATCAACAATGGCAGGAACAAAAAGATCAGACCGGGTAGCTAGCATGTCACACCCAGTTTTAAAAACCACATGCTCATTATATGTATGCCTAGGATCAAGTTGTCATACATACGGCCATAATCTGAATACAGAAAACCAATATCTTTATTTTATAAACTTTCTTACAAATAATATTTTCTTTACACAGAAGACTATCGACTCTCTCATCGAGCAACAGCGGAACATTCCAACCCCATAGGCAATCGACCGGGGGCAACGCATGCCTCTAGAAGAATTCTTCATCATAGAAGTCCATCTCATCTCCATCTTTTGAGTAGCATTACAGCAAGGGTGAGTAGACTTATGGTTGTTACTCAGTAAGTGAAGGAGAAAATATAATAATATATGCAGGCTCTAAATAAACTAAGGTTTTACTGCAGAAAGCAACCTACACATAAGATTCATTAACTTTAGCAACCTAGTTACTAAGTGAGTTGATTCTAAACTACCAACCCAAAAATTAGTTCATTAATACGGGGAAGTGGATCGAGAAAACCGCTCGACCCAAATGGTTGCCTTACAACCTTGTTATGGCAGCATGAATGCAACAAACATTTATATAGAGCCTAAATTAATTTAATAAAATTGAAAAATAGATCTTTGCCTACATAAATTGATTTATCCTTAACTCGCTAAAGGCAAATTTTTAATCTATTAGGAAAAAGCTTTAAAATTTAGTGAATTTTAGTCACATTCTAAAATTCGGAATTTTGGGTGTGACAAGACTACACCCTTAAAAGGAATCTCGCCCCGAGATTCTTAGAGTAGAAAAGAAAAGAGCTCAAGGAATGGTTAGAATGGTATTCGAGTTGGCAAGGATTGTACCATTCATTGGGGTGTCTTGAGCTTCTGCCATGGCCAATTGATTGACACATCCTTGAGCATAGTTCTGTCTAGCTTGGATCGGGGTAGAGTTTCCATTGCAGTTTGGTGGTGGAGGTGTCCCTTGAGTTGGAGTTGGTTGTTGGCGTCGATTATGGCACTAAAGGGCAAAGTGATCTTTCCTTCCACAGTTGAAGCAAGTCTTGCCTACTTTCATTGGTGTTGTATCTTGAGTAGCTGGGGTCCTTTTCACCCTATGATTCCCAGTGTTTGGAGTTTGATAGCTGTTAGAGGGAGAAATCATCTGACGTTGAGGGGTGACAAATCCTTGAATAGTTGGTTGTGGCATCGGCTGGACATTCTGCTACACAGGACAAAAAATAGGTCCAGCGGATGAAGAACCAATACGAGGCCTGGAGTTGGTGTTGTGTTGACTCTGACGCTCCTGCTTGCGCTTGCATTCCAGAATTCCTCTCCTATTCTCTAACACAAGTGCCTTGTTCACCAATGCCTGGAAATTCTCGAAGTCACGTGCTTCTAGAGCGTAAGACCATCGTCTAGACCATTGAGAAAACAATCCTGCTTTTTTCATCAGTGTCCACGTTGTTAGGAGCATAGCGGGAGAGTTGTGTGAAGCGAGTGACATACTCACTCACAGTCATAGATCCTTGCTTTAGATCTTCAAATTCCTTCTTCTTGAGTTTGATGATTCCTTGAGGTACATGATGAGATCAAAAAACCATCTTGAACTCATTCCAGTTGATGCTGTCGAGTTCTTCATGGGCTTCCATGTATGCATCCCACCAATCAGTTGTGGGACCTATGAGATGGTGTGAGGCTAACAGGACCTTCTCCCTGTTGTTACACTACACAAGTTAAAGTTTCTTTTGCACTATCTTGAGCCAGTCATCGGCGTACATCGGCTCCACGGAGTGTGAGAAGTGTGGCAGCTTGGTTCTCTGGAAGTCTCCAAGCATGTCTCTTTGATGCGGTTGTGGTGCCTGCTAATTCTATTGCATATTGACCATGGTTTGATGCATGGTCTGGAGCATTTGGTCTTACATCATCAGTGCTTGCTCTAGGGTAGGTGGTGGGTTTCCAGCATTGCTGTTCTCACCATTGGCGTTGTTATTCCTTGTGTTGACCATCTGAAGGATAGGGTTTGATGAGATAGCAAGAAAGAGTGGTGGTGGAGAGATGACAATAGATTAAGAGATACCCAACTATTTTTTTATATAGACCTAAGAATGTGTGTGTAAGTCATATCTTACATTCACACTAGCACTCAAACAAAAATTCAAATCAAACATTTGCACATCAAGAAGAACATCGATCCTCTCATAACGATATAAAGTTTACAATAGACTCGATAGGACTAGTCGAACCTAAAAGCCTAACTTAATGACTCAATCATGACTTCCATCTTAAGTAAACCAATCCTCCACAGAATAGTCATCCAAATCCGGGTCATACCGTCCTCAATCTTCTGGATGTACTCTCTCCTTTTCTTTGGCTTTCTGGTTGGAGCATTGATGAGCATAGTGACCCCTCTCACTACAATTATAGCACTTTCGATCTCCTCTATCTTGGGGGCATCAATTGGCAAAATGACCAACTTGTTCACATTTGAAACACGTCATGGTCACTTTAGCTGATGTAGAAGCTCCTTTGTGATTGGGTGTTGCCTTATTGATCCTCTGCGCCTGACCAACATCATTCTAAGTATTATCCTTTCTCTTTCTTGATGAGGGTCTTACTTCCATATATTGCATCAGTTGATTGATGACTTGCATTTGCTCCAACATTTGTTGTACGGTTCAAAGAAGATGGGCATGGAAGATCGACAACTACTCAAGCGTTGAGGGTGGACTCTCAACATCATTGTTGTCAACGTTGTTGGCATTGCAACTTTCGTCATTTGCCATCTAAATGATAGAGGTTGATGAAAAGATAAGATAGAGGGCAAAGATGAGTTGTAGAATAGAAGTTTTAAAGAGGCATGAGTAAGAATAGATTTGGTTTGAAAAATAACCTTTTTAAAAAAATATGACTCTTCTAACTAGGCTACCGTTCCTACGTCGACATGGCTCTGATACCATTCTATCACACCCGATTTTAAAAACCAGATGATCATCGTATGTATGCCCAGGATCAAGTTGTCATACATACGGCCAGAACATGAATACAAAAAACCAATGTCTTTATTATATAAACTTTATTATACGGAATATTGTCTTTACACATAAGACTATCGACTCACTCATCGAGCAGCAGCAGAACAATCCAACCCCACATGCAATCGACTAGGGGCAACACACGCCCCTAGAAGAAGTCTTCATCATATAAGTCCATCTCATCTCCGTCTTCGAAGCAGTGTTACAACAAGGGTGAGTAGACTTATGGTTGCTACTCAGTAAGTGAAGGGAAAAACATAATAATATATGCAGGCTCTAAATAAACTAATGTTTTACTGCATAAAGCAACCTACACATAAGATTTATTAACTTTAGCAACCTAGTTACTAAGTGAGTTGATTCTAAATTACCAACCCAAAAATTAGTTCATTAACGGGAGGAAGTGGATCGAGAAAACCGCTAGACCCAAATGGTTGTCTTACAACCTTGCTAAGGGTTTACCAGACTAAACCCATCCATGACCACTGGCCAAAATCCAAACCCTACTGAACCATGTCCCAACTAATCGTGTGAAAGGTTCATGTCACTCATGACCGTGAGCATGATTGTCAAGACAGATTATACTCTACAGATGTTGCACAACTTTACCTATAGGTCGGTGATTTCATCACCCGTCGATGACTAGAAATCTCCATGTTGCCAAACATACACTTCCTTAGATGTATAGCCAGGAGATCACCACAAAGTCTTTCACAATGTTTCTCAGTCCAAAAAACTAGGAAAACAACATGTTACTCAACTGAGCCTACCCATATCAGCCATGTGCTTTGCGCGGTAAACATGGTTACACGTTCCACAAATCGGTCCTTAATTGATTCGAGCAATAACTAACCACAAACATAATCCGTACTCCGGGCACCTTTCCAAACCATCCACATTCCCACTCCGTACACAAGGTACCTTTTCAAGTTATCCACATTCCCAATCCGTACGCCGGGTACCATGTCGAACCATCCCTTGCTCAAACCCTAACCTCCTATGACGCTAACAATCATCAACCAAACCATACTACGGGCACCATTCCAAACCATCCACAATCTCATTCTGTACACGAGGTACCTTTCCAAGCCATCCACGTTCCCATTCCGCACACCAGGTACTGGCCACAACCCAAACCGTACTCCGGGCACCTTTCCAAACCATCCACAATCTCATTCCGTACACGAGGTACCTTTCTAAGCCATCCACAATCCCATTTCGTACACCAGGTACCAGGCTAAAACCACTATAGGTCAACTCACATCTCCTAGGATGAAAGACCACAACTCGACATAAAATACCACAAGACAACTCGACATCTCATAAGATGGAAGACTTACTCAAGGACTCATCTTTCATCAAGATTATGACTCAACAATAAAACTAAGACTGTAGGGCTAAGAAAAACTATTCTACCTAGACACAAATCCTCAATCTCAGATTACATGAAATAATGCGGAAGGTAAACATACTATGACTCATCATTTTATGCATGAAATAAATAGTAAATAGAGAGAGAAAGGAATAATAGGCGCTATTGTTCAAGGGTTCACTTGCCTCACTGCTCAAACTGCTTAAAATCTTGTTCTTGGAGATATTGGAGACTGTCCAACATTAGCACGACTGATTAACGATGACCAGAAATAAGCAAACAAGAAACTAAAAAAATAGTACACCAAACATGGTCTAAAGACTAAACAAATAGTATCAAAATGATCTACTCATCGCTCCAAACGTGTGGGCGAAAGAATTGACTAAATCGGAGTTACGGATCAAAAGATACGAAGGATAAAGGTTTTATTTGAAAATCCAACTACAGGGAAGGACTTATTTGCAATTATCAAGAGTTAAATATGACTTAACAGATAAATTTTAGGGGCTAAAATATAACTACAAAAAAGTTGTGGGCTTTGGTGTAAAAAGATAGGATGGATATGTAAATTGGATAAAGAACAGTGGCTTGAATGTAAAGATAGCAATGCTGAATTGAGCTTATTCGAAATCAAGGTCTGGATTAAAATTTCTAGCAAGCTCAAGGGTTTAATTGAAAAGCTCCTGGGATTAACTAGAATTAAGAATTATTTTCGAACTGAATATACGGTGGACTTGGTCCGTAGCTTGTAGACCACGGCGGCCTCTGGTCCATGGTGGACTCGACCATGGGCGGCGAGGTGAGCTTGCCGGAGTTGCATCGTTGGGCCACTCTGGTCTACGGGAGCTCGTCACGACAGAGGGAAAAGGGAGAGGGGAGTGGGAGGGTCCCCACCGAGGTTGAAACCGACAGGCGCGATGATGGATATGGGCGGGCGGCGAAAAATGGTTGTAGCAGGAAGTGGTGCTCAACACTGTGACATTTAGGAAGTGTAGAAGTGAAGATGGATGTGGGAAGAGCTGCGGTGACAACAGGAGAGGGTGGTGCTCCCTTTTATAGGGGCGAAGCGGTGGGGATGCAGACGGTCGGGCATCAGCTCGGCTGACGGCCCTTAATGGCACCCGTGAGTGGATTCTTGAATGGGAAGTTGAAACGGTGGGGAGGGGAGGTGGTAGGGTGGCAGTAGCTTTCCATTTTTCCATGGGAGGGGAGGGGAC
Source organism: Sporobolus alterniflorus (assembly GCA_008808055.3). Taxonomy (NCBI): domain Eukaryota; kingdom Viridiplantae; phylum Streptophyta; class Magnoliopsida; order Poales; family Poaceae; genus Sporobolus; species Sporobolus alterniflorus. The sequence continues at coordinate 5,972 of VSTD030002817.1, forward strand.
AGGGCGGCTCGACGACAGGGCGAGCGGTGGCCGGAGAATGGCGGCGCTGTCTTCGTGCTTCGGCTGAGGTTGAAGACAATGGAAATCATAATTTGTGTTCTCGTTTTCGTGCAGAGGAGGTGGTTTCCATGTGGGTGCAATCATTGGTGGGGCAGCAGGCTTGCTGGGCCAGGGTGGTTACGGGGCCAACGCATAGCGGAGGATAAATTATGGAGAAAAAGCCTCGGGCCGCTTGTTGCTTTGGGCCGGGAAAAAAGGAAAAGGATATTGGACCAGAATGTAATATAAAGGGGAATGGCTGCAGGAATTTGTTTTTTAAAATTTGATTCAAAGTTTGAGTTCAAATCAAAAAGGGTTTTAAATATTTTCAAACCAAATTTTCAACTGGATACAAAAATAGAATAAATTTAAATAAACTTTTTTGGAACTTTTCAAATATGAAATTTTGGAATTTGGTTTAAATATTCAAATTTAAACCAAAGCTTTAAACGAAGGGATTTAAAATAAACCGAAACAAGTTTGAAAATTTGAAACAAAATTTGAATCTGTTTGAAAATCAAGCTATTTGGTTTTGAGACTTTTGAATCAAAAATGATTTTGAAAGTCAATTCAAAATTTAAATCATGAAGATTTTATAAATAAGGCTTTCGGAGATTCTTTTTGAATTCATGTTTCAAACGTATTCAAATCCAAATCGAATTTCGATGAGAGTGAATGCTTTCTACTTGCACTACAAATCTAGGGCAATACATTGGTACAAAAATAAATGCATGGCAACATAAATGCAACAAACATTTATATAGAGCCTAAATTAATTTACTAAATTTAGAAAATAGATCTTTGCCTACATAAATTGATTTACCCTTAACTCGCTAATCTATTGAGAAAAGGCTTTAAAATTTAGTGAATTTTAGTCACCTTCCGAGTTTTAGAATTTTGGTGTGTGACATAGCATAGTACAACTTTTTAATTTAATAGCATTAGAACTCGAAGGTGGTGCTGTTTGGTCATGCTGAATTTCATATTCACGTTTAGCAGTTTCGGCTATCACCATATCAGATTGCACAATTTGATTTGGCATAAGAGGAAGTAAAGTAATTTTCTTTCCATTACGCATAAGAGTATATCTATTACTTCTATCATGGTGAATAGCATCGGTATCAAACTCCCAAGGACGACCCAATAAAGGAGAACATGATTGCATTAGTACAACATCGCAATCGGCATAATCATGATAAGTAGCAATAGAAAAGTGGACGCATGTTGTATGAGTTACCTTGGCCTTACCACTGTTGTTGAGTCACTGAATGTAGTATGGATGGGTGTGAGCACATGTCATCAAGTCAATCTTTGTCACAAAATCAGCACTCACCAAATTATTGTAGCTGCCTCCATCGATGATGGTGCGAATGCGGCAATCTTTAATGATGAAGAAAATATGGAATATGTTACGTCATTGAAGCTTCTCAGAATGATCCATGTGGGCACTCAAGACCTGTTGCACGACATAAGTCTTGGTGCTATACTCGGTCGTATGCTCGCTCCTAAAGACCTGTTCATCGTCATTGTCGTCCGCTAGATCACCTGTATGGTTAGTTTGAAGTGCTAAGTCATCTTCAGTATCACTAGCACTTGCATAACCTCCGTCAGCTATAGCAATGTAGTATTTCTTATTGGGGCAGTCTCGCTAAAAGTGGCCAATATCATGGCAACGGTGACACTTAATGTCTGATGTGCGACCGGTATAAATGGTGGATGAAGAAGGCTTCACTGCTCCTGCTCCCTACAAAACAGAAGCCTTACTCAGGTCCATAGCGTGAGGTGCTATTGTAGAAGGTGTCGATGATGTGGAAGGAGGACGTGAAGCCGAAGTTGTCGTCGAGGAACGAGCTCCAAAAGGTATAGCAGTTCTAGATGGCGTCGTAGATGCTAGACGAGGCGCGAAGGAGGTCTTCATTTTTGTTAGTTGGCGACCCTGCAATTCTTTTTCTGCCAACATAGTAAGCTGTTATAAATGATTAATAGTATTGCATTCCTTATAGTCAACAGTATCCTGAATTTCAGTACGCAACCCAGAATAAAAACGACAAATTTTATCCCTCGTTTCCTCATGTACACCAGCATGAATCATACCCTTTTATAACTCAGCATAATAATCCTGGACAGACATATCTCCTTGGTCTAAGCATTGCAATTTTGTGCGTAAGTCACATTGATAGGCAAGTGGCACAAATCTCTTACGCATAGCAGCTTTTAACCTATCCCTTGTATCAGGTTATAAACGAAGGCTAGACAATTCATTCCACCAGATAATAGCGAAATCCCTAAACTCACTAGTGGCATGTCTAACACAATGTTGTTCAGTTACAAGATGGGAACTAAATTTGTTATCAACAGTCATCTCCCAATCTAAATAAGCTTCAGCATCATACAAACCATAAAAGTAAGGAATAGTAAACATAACTTTAGCAAAAGGATCATCATTACTATGAGTGTGCTATTGATTAGGACCATGATGAGGGTGACTTCCCATACCTTGCCAATTTAGTCAATGTGGAGGGCATGGAAGCTCTTGGTGCACCTGCTGGTCATCGCGTTGCTGTCGTCATCATGGTGGATGTGGAGGGTTGGCAGGCTCCTCATCCTCATCGTCGTAGTCATCCTCATGAGTCTCATTGGGAAGCTTGACTTGATCAATTGGTGGCAATCCAGTCTCCAAGGCATCAACCCGATCAATGATTTCAGTAATGGAGTGTTCCACCCGCTCAAGAGCTGTATCGGTGGACTGTCGGTTCTTCGTGAATAGCTCGGTCATCGCCTTCATCATTGCACGAACTTCTTTATTGCTAACACATTCTTCTTCTTCGTCTCCCGCTGGTGGTGATGGTGGTGGTTGACCCTGTTTTGGTGGCATGGTGAATAGAATAGAGAGAGCAACACAAATTGGTTATCGATTAGTAAAAAATAAAATGCAAGATCGAAGGTGGAAGCACACACTCTCAAGCGTCTTACCCCGCTCTTACGAGTGTTCTACTTACACTGCAGGTGGCAATAGGTGGTCGTGTGAGAACTAAAAGAGCATGGGGTGAATGCAAGGTCAAACATGTTCTGCTCAAGAGAAAGATGTAGCTTGGAAGGCAAAAAATGGTGGCTAAACAATGCAACTCCGTCATAGAAAAAATAAGTTGAACAAGTGTTCAAAGTAGGAACTGTTGAACAAATGTTCAAGGTCTAGTATGATGATACAAAACAGAGATGCAAAAGGAAATCAAAACAAAGGCAGAAAGAAGAATTTAGCGCAGCACTAGCGGAAAAACTCTTCAACGGAGCTCACCGCGGGGTTGAGGCATAAGTAGAAATCTAATTTTTTGACTTTTTGATTCTATTTTTTTATTATGTTTCTCTGATTTTGAATCACTAAAATAGGAAGCACGCCAAGTTTGAGCTCAATTGGATGAAAAGTGTGACCTAGGAAAATTCGCAAAGTTTTAGCATGAATCTTAAAGCAGGACATGGATTCGAACAGAGGCACTTAAAAGCCAAATTTGGGCAATCTAAAATTTTTGAAACCCACCCTAGGAGGGATAAAATGGATGTAGAATTTTTTTCTACTGAACTTTTAAAAAATCAATTTTGAGTTCATATCGAAAAGTTACATCAGTTTTACTGAAGCACCTCTAAGTTATGGTTTCGAAGGTGCGGTACTGACTCGAATTGGAAATCGGGTGAGGCAAGGAAAGGAAGGCTCAAAACAAGTTTTGCAACCTATCTAGGGCTTGTGAAGTGGAGAAGTACCACAAGGCGGCTAGCGGGGTAAACCGATGAATGTAGCGGATCGGTTTGTTGTTGGAGTGGTGGAATTCGGCGAGCGGCACAACCAAATGCATGGAGCAGAGTACTAATAACCGAAAACACAAATTCAAACCAGAACCAAGACTCGACCATGATGAACATGAACTCAACAAACCAACTGAAAATGAAAATTGCGGCTCTAAAGGCTATAGGACAGCGGAAAGTGTATAATTTTTTGGATTTTTCAGTGGAGCTTGGTACAAAGACAAAAACTAACTAGAAAGCACATGATAATACCTCACAGGCAACCTAAAATCTGATACCACTTGATGAGAGGTTGAGTCTCGATCTTCTAAGAGGTAGAGGTAAGTCGATTGGTGGAGAACTCGACGTTGATGAAGAAGGCTCCAAACAGATCGAACGTAATCTTGCAATCACTACACCACGGCTCCGTTTGTTACCAACACACGCGCATACGAGTTGGCCTTGCCAAGAAGGCTTATTCCTGCAAGCGCAATCGAGAACACAAGCAAGAATAGGAAAGAACGCAACTAAACTTGCAGATGAATGATTAACTCCCGAATGTTGGGTTTTACAAACCATCGAGCGGCAAAATTGTTCTTAAAAGATTAATCTAAGCAAAATCCAACTAATCTCAATGGCAGCTACTGATTATATAGGCTAGGGGTCATGGTCGAACCTTAGGACGCATCCCTAGTAGACTCCAACTCGATACACGAGCCCTCGGCCCAAAATAGGTGACACAGCACCAGGAAGGTTCTGAAAATCTATCTTGTTTTAATAATTGCGGCCCACTCCAATTTTAGCTGATCATGGGGCCAATGGCATTGGACATTGTATCTCCTTATCTTTCGATGCATATATAGATCACCCAAATCGGAGGTCGGACACATCCTATACATCAATTTGAAGGCAAGGTGGTTCTAGACTCCGAGTTGGACTCAAAGTCAGACTCTTGTACTCTGAATTGGATTGGACCTCCACCTTGTTGTGTGTGATTCCTTGGTCCTCTAGCACCCTCTTAATGTATCAGATGTCCTCCATGATCCACTCCTTGATTCCTAACGACAATTAAATCATTAGGTAGCAATATATTCTCAAGATCATTGGCGGACGAACATAAGAACAAGTTTACCTGATGTTGTAGTTGTTGTGCTCGTGATCTCGTAATTGGTCCCTATATCTCAATAGAATGAGTGGTTGTATCCGACGTAGTGATATCCTCATCATGAACCATTATGCAAATATTGACCCAATGCAATCTCAAAGACAAGATAAGTGATTATCCTTGTACTTGAATTCAACTTATATTTTTTACCTTGTTCTCTTACAAAGTAAGAAATCATATACCAAATTACTCAAAATTCATTTCTTTATGCCATATGATTCTCTGAATGGCTCTTTTATGGAGCATTGTGTTTTACCTTAATAGGTACAGTTCATCTTTGTAAATGAGAAAGGAAAGACAATGATCTATCACACATAGAGAAATTCAAGTGATTCTTGCATATCAATGGATGAGCACAAATAGCTAAGTCTATATCTCACTTGTTCCTCAGAAGTGCTTTTTCTTACATTATTCTTGTGACCAAGTTATGGTTTGAGCTCCACACTATTCTTCATTGAATAATCATGCCTAATCAAAAGTCATTCAAAGCTTGGCATGTGTCTAGGGG
>VSTD030002818.1:0-11459 GCA_008808055.3 Sporobolus alterniflorus
TGAAATACTCTCGGATTAGACCAAGAACATGACCATTGTTGCTGCATGCACTTTTCATGGATGAATGTACTGCTGATGATGAGGACAGATATCCAATGACATGCTTTTAATTTGGTCTTAAGCTGCGTGAACTTCCCCATTTCAGCAGCACGCTAGACAATGGGTTCTTTAGCTTCCTTGTTCCCCGTTACTTGTCCAATTAAAAGGTTGAGCAAGTTTGGAGGAGTGCTGAACGGCCTCTGAATAAAGTCAGCGCATGATTTGTATATTAGACTTTGGGGCTCAAATCTGTAGCTGTTAAATTCCTTTTGTTTTTTTCTTTGAATCCAGAGATTATTTCCCTCCTTTGACTTAGATGGAATAATGGATGATTGGATTGATTGATGAATAACAGTCTCCAAGGGTTACATATATATGAGGCTCATGATTAAACTAGACTATGACTAAGACTAGTACTAGAGGATAAGACTAGGACTGGACTAGACTAGGACTAGGATTCTCAGGTGGCAACCCAAATGCAGAAGTGGAGGGTGGCTAAGGAATCAAAACGGCAGTAGGAGAAACAGCAGCAACAACCAAAGAAGCTCCAGAAGGGAGGGGTGGGCCATGCCCACGCGCAGCATGACGAGCACGAAAAGCAACAAGTTTTTCTGGATATTTGATAAAACAATCATCTGAGCGATGATTAGTCTTTTGACAGTGCACACAAGGATTTGAAGAGTTATCGTTGGATTTGCTACCTGCGATAAGCCGCCAACACATTATGTGGTGATGTCATATGAGAAGTTGACATAGACCGAAGACGAGTCTCTTCACTAAGTAAATCAGACAAAGCATGTGCCATGGTGAGAGTAGAACCATGAAGCAATCGTGAACAAATATATTCAAATTCTGGCCTGACTCCCATGACAAACCTATATGTAAAGAACTTCTCAACATTTGTGTTGTATACTTAGCATATGAGCACTGAGGTATCATGGATATCAGTGGACCCATCAAACGATCAAAAGCAGAATAATACTCATCAATAGTTATATCACCTTGCTCTAATGTATGAATCTGCTGCATAAGAGTATAAAGAAGAGCACCACTCTCCTGAACATAGCGCTTCTGCAAGTAGTCCCACATCTCCTTGGCAGTCCTGTGATTCTCAAGACTCATGATTAAAGACTGATTCAGACTAGTGACAATAGCACTCATCACCTTTCCATCATCTACATGCCACGCCTTGGAATCATCAGTGGGTTATCAGTCAAGTGATCAACAAGACCATAGCCTCTTAGAACATTTTTGACGGAAAAAGCCCACTCTCGGTAATTAGGACCATCTAACTTGAGAGGAATAACCATAGCAGAAGGTTGTGACATGATTGAATCAACCCCAAAAAATAGCAGATCGGAGGAGAATAGCAAGGACCAGTTACCAAAGAACAGCGATGGAAAACTTCCTCTGTTCTATTCTGCAGTAATGCCGAAGGCGGCAGCAATGTGGCACAACAGCTACAGGGCAGATTGGGCCGTCGGAATCGATCAGGATCATGCTTCTACTGGTGCCGCTGATTGAAGAAGAGGCCGCCGCCGCCGCTGCTACATGAACCGGACGCCTATTTTCTAGCAAGGAGGCGAGCCGGTCGCCCGACACCATGAGCAGGAGGATGCGAAGATGGCGGTGTGGAGCTCGTGACAGTGTGTGAAGGATGGCGGTGAAAAAAAATGGTCACGATGGTGACCGATAATGTAAACCTAGCTTTGATACCATATTAGGAATAATGGGTGATTGGATTGATTGATGAATAACAATCTCCAAGAGGTTATATCTATATGAGGCTCATGACTAAACTAGACTAGGACTAGGACTAGTACTAGAGAATAAGACTAAGGACTAGAACTCTATAATTAGAGTCATAATCCAATACTACTCATATATCCTTAACAGACATATCAAATTGCAGGTCAAAGCTACGAGGTATTTACTCGCTCTGTGCAAAGACATCATTGTACATATGTACTGCAGAATCTGTACTGATATAGTACTGTAGAAAGCAGTATGAATCATGATGGTTGAATTGATTTTAAAATGTACCAGTTGTGGCGTAATAGCGTTGGTTCTTGCATAGGTACCATAGTCTATTACAGAGTACTATCCATCTAAGCTCCATTCTTTTTTAGCAAAACAGTTGAGTAGATGAATTACCTCTGGACCATCGAGTTGTATGTAAAAAGTAAAAGAAAAGAAGCGCAAGTTTTTTTTATTGATGATTTGGTTCCTCCCCTTTCTCTCCGACAACGGCAAGGGGGAAGGGTGGATTTGGTCTCTCCATAGTGGCTTCGATGAAGATGATGACAGCGATGTCAACAACTTTCTTTGCATGATGACATGGAGAATTAGGGTTTTGAATGAAGACATCAAGGTGGGGATGATATTGCCGTCATGGAAATTTTTTCTTCAGTTTCTTGTCCATTTTGTTGTGGTTAGATCCGACCATAACAAATGGCTAGTGAGAATAAATCTGTCCCTCAAGCCGATTTTGATTGGTTTTGAGTTGGGAAGATTGAGATTGATTTTTCTTCTTCTCGGGTGGTAGAAGGAAGAAATATGTTCAATTTTGCCTACAGTAATGTTGCTCTTTGGTCACATGTTCTCACCCTGTTTGTTGAGTGTTTGTCTGTGCGTTCATCCATATGAATCACCGTACAAGTTTGGAATTGAGATGTGGAAAAACATGATACGTGAGTACCACAAAGATGAAGAGTAGTATTTGCATGTATCTAGTTGTAATTTCTTTGTAGTCCAAAATACTTGTAATCTGATGATGTACTCCAGATTAATATAATTCTTTTGCTAAAAAACAGGAATATTTTTTTAGAGTTCAAGGATATTGAAATATGTCTCCGTTAAAATGGAGACAATATTTTCTTTGGATCCCAAATAGTTAAGTGGGGAAATCTGCAACGCTAGTATTAAGCTATCTACTCCTTGTGGTGGGAAAAGCTTCCATTTTTTGTGTGATTCCTAAGAGTTTTTTTATGCGTCCAACCAAAATGGTAGCCCCAGAAATCACCTAATGCCAGTCAAAATTTCTTAGAATCTGTTAGGGCATTGGAAAAGGGGGCAATCAGTTGTGCCAGACAAGGCACTTCTGGTTTGTCACTTATTTGGATGCTGGAATTTTGGTGATAAGGATCACTGCAGGGTGATATATCGTTGAATGACCTAGTCAACAAGTGTCATTATTATTGTTTTCTTGAGATAAACAAGTGTATTATTGTACTGATGTAAAACCAGTCCTTAGCCTCCCGGTGATGACTGCTTCACGTATGGCAGGTTTGCCAGCACTGGTGAAGCTAGGTACCCACAGCGGCACCCACAAAAATCAAAATTTTCTTTATAGAACAGTGTGAAACAGTGGTAAACAATGTTTTTACAGTGCTCTGGTGCACCCCCACTGCTACGCTCTAGCTTTGCCAGTGTTTGGGAGGCAAAAAATTCATGGTCTGTCTGCTATGGCGTCAGAGGAAATCATACCTCTCAACTATAAAGAGTATAAACAATGGAAGCGTGAGAAGTTTTCTCGTTTTGTTAACAACCTGCTCCTCCTCCGTAGTAGACTTGCATACATTCCAGCTGCACTGTGAATCAGAGTGCTGGCATCTCCTGAACTGCAATGATCTCAGGACATGGATTGGCTATTCAGTGAAGCAGAATGTCAAAGTGCTAGATGTGTACCTGTATCAATATGATAAGACCGTTTTACCCCGTTGCATTTTCACCAGCCGCTCGGTTGAGGATCTAAAATTGCAGATGGGGAAAGCACCTTATGAAGATTACGAGCATGAAGGACTTGTCCTTCCGGACGTTATAAAGCTTCCTTCCCTCAAAAGGATGACTCTCCATGATGTGGAAGTAGACACTTCATCTCTTAAGGGAATCATTGCTCAGAGCCCTGGCCTAGAAGATCTGCATTTGATAAATTGTGTGCAACATCTTGACCTTATAGACTCAAAAGTGCTAAAAAGGTTAACTGTTGATGGATTTCTAGGCCAAGTTAAAGGACTCACAATTGCGGTCCCTTGTCTCGTGCACTTTGAATGCACCGGCTGGCCACTGAAAGATATTTTGTGGCGCGAGCGGCCATCTCGGAGTGCACACATAGATACAGGTTGCTGCCACACTTTTGATGGTCAATCTGATTTTACGGGAATATTTTTACATGCCAAGAGACTTGCACTATTTGGTTCAGACATAGAGGTATGCTTCAATAAAGTGCCTCTATTCTACTGTTTCCATCAATATTCTGAACTATGGAATGATCCTTTTTTATTTTTATTGTTATGCTACTATATTTGGTTAGTAGTGTTGTGCACACTTCTCTTATTTTATTGCTGGTGTTGCTTAGATTGAATTAAAACCATGAACAATATCTTGTTTCACAAAACAGAAAGCAAACTGATTCGGTGATTTTTCTTACAAGTCAATATTGATGTTACATTAAAACAGAAAGGTGAACTAGTCTATTTAGAGCTCAGGAACAACGTTATTGAAGCCTTTCATGTTCATAACAGTAAACAAGAGTGAGGTGTTATGCTTTGATTAATTGGCCACCCCTCCCCCCTCTAACCAATTAATTCCTGCCTGAAAACCATGACAATTGATGCATGAAATACTTTTCCCATATATTCATACGTTTTGATGGATTACCATCACAAGCACGTTTGGTTTCCAGATAACAAATTCTTGAATCGCATGCGATAGTTGGTTCGCTACTCAAATAATATGCATAATATTGATGCATTAAATAATGGTCAGTGTTGCTTTCCGAAGTGGAGTCATGTATTTTACCCTGTCTTTAAGGTAATTTGAAATCTGGAATCATCATTATCTTTTTATATGGTTCTGTTTGCAGGCTAGTGTTTATTCTAGGAAACAAGCCACTACCTAATTACTATTTTGCTACACACAAGTACCTGAATGCATTCACTTTTTAACCACATCCATCAGACCAATAGTGCCCTACATTGCAAAAGTGGATCACTGTGTACGAGACCTTCAAAAGGCACTATATGCAATTTTTTTATTCCTGGTAGGTGTGGCTAGTTTTAGGAACTTATTGTTTGTAAGCACATTTTTCAAAAAAAAATTAGCATTTTGATTGACGAGTTGAAAGTGCAACTATTGCACAAATAATGGCACCATTACTGCTGAGAAGAACATTATTGGCCATTGTGCTTGTTGATGGCTTTCCAATGGAAACATTGTCATGGTTGGCAAGCAAATAATGTAATTTAACGAAAAAGCTTGATAGGAAATATGCCGTGACTATGAAAATATGTTTGTTCTTAAAGCAAAAGTTAAACACCGGATTGAATTAACCTAGCAACTTGTAAATCTGCAGTGTCACAATCCTGTGTTTTTATGTACCGGGAATTTATTGTGAAAATATAATTGTATATTTGTATCTATGTTCATGACTCCATGTAGCTTTTCTTTATGTGCAAGTTAATTGTCACACTTGGTAAAAAAGGTTAATATTTGCTAAGTTGCACAATACGTTATTCAGTGATGGCATTTGGTTTGTGGCGGTTATGTTTCTCAACTTATTTTGCTTCTACCGCAATATCCTAGTTTTGGTAATGTCCCAGTTTAACAATAACCTGACCCTCTTGAAATGCAAGGTTATGGTGGAGAAGGAACTCCCTACATGCTCAGTATTTGACAATCTAACAACTCTTGAAATTGGTGGATGGTGTTTGATGGATGACTTCAATGTTGTACTTCGCTTCCTCCAGCTTTCGCCAAGACTAGAGAAACTTATCTTAAAGCATACAAAGGTACACCACATTTAAAATCATTGCTTTTTTCTTTTTCAGAAAATTACCTAAAATGTACAAGTTTATCTTTATTTCTTGTACTATCTGTAGGCTAACGGAGCAACAAAAAAAAAACAGGGACAGATTCTATGCCAATCGCTGCAACAACTTTCCAGTGCCCACTCCTTGAAACCGTCACAATACAGTGTTCCAAGGATGATGACAAAGACGAAATTAATAAGATAGTCAGCGCTATGGTTGCTAACGGCAGCAGCCTGGAGAAGATACAGGTCACTTTCTATGAAGATATCCGAGAGAAGGAACTAGCTGAGAGGAGGCTTGCCGGACAGGAAAAGGAGACAGCACGGGGCAAATTGGAGAAAATATTGAAGAAAAGGCGAGAATGGGTAGATGACTTCAACGACTACGGGACGGAGGATGAGGCCGATGCCGAGATGGAGGATGATTATGATTCGGACGATTGGTGACGTCAGGTTTTAAGTACTGTACTCTGCTCCTGACTGCTGGACATCTGAGCAACATGTCCATCTGCATGTAAAGGCTATTTGCACTTCTATTTTGAGCAGGGTTGCATAGTATCTTGTTGGACCATTCGCTGTCTATTTTGGCGGCAATTGCAAAACTAGTCCTACTTTTAGATGCTAATGCTGAAAATAGTTTACTTTTCTGAAATTTATAAAATTGCTCCACTTTTTTGAACGTGAAGTGTTCATAAGTCCTGTTTCTCTGTTACTTTAGAACATTTTTAATAGAAATAATAAAAACAGAAGAGAAATGATCGAAATGACCCTTCACCCCCAATTTGGTGAGGAGGATGTGCAGGGGACTTGATCTCTGTTTCCTGACGGGGAATTTCTCTATTGAGGGACGGGTTTGAGAGGATTTTTCTTCCTGTGAGGATGGATATAGGGAATTTTTTTATCTCCATCGAGTTTACGGGTACGGTTATGGGATAGCATCCCTCGTCCCTGTTTTCCTGCCGGGACTCGCTATAGGCCCAATTAGTAAAAAATGGAACAACACAATAGCCTTAGATTCTGCTAAGGGGGCTTCGGGTCAGGAATCGGGGTATGGATTCTCCGTGGGGTTCAGGTCAAGGATCGCGTATAAGGTAAATTCCCTGGTTATGTTTGGGACGAGGATCTCCGTCAGGTCCTGTTCCCCATCGGGTTTAGGTCTCGGGAAAAATCTTCCCCCAAAACAGGGAATAGGGATGGAGAGATTTTCCCCCAAATGGGGACAGGTCTGGAGAGCCATACTCTACAGGAAAATTCTTCGTTGTCGTACCTATGCAGGGGCTCACGACGTGTACGACCAGGGCGTGCAGGCGTTGTGGGGATCTGGGTCCTCTGCATTTGTGGACGATCGATCCAAGCTGTTCATTCTTGATCGTGTGGTTAAGATGGGCCGAAATGCACAGCACTGTAGCAAGTACAGTTCACGGCAATGTAGCAAATTGTTGTAGCAAATTCATAGTACTGTAACACTCGCTAGATCTGAGTCATCGGATCTCGATCGAACGGCTGAGAGTGGGCCAAATTCATGGCACTGTAGCTACAGGCACAAATGCAGAGGATCCAAATCCGTGTTGTGGACGGTAACTTGCTCAACCTCGTCCCATGTGAGCGACTGGCACTGCTGGAGCACCTCATGCGCATCGCTGATGAGGACAAGACCGCATGGACATGTGAGTGACACGTGCGAGTAGTAGTGTTAGCCACAGATGTAGCAGGTGGCCTGAGAGTTCGCACGGTTTGCCCTTGCCTGTCAGGTGTTTGACAATTTGCACGGTTTGCCCTTGCCCATCGGGTGTTTGACAATTTGCACGCGCATCATTTTGGCGGTGCAGGGTCGGGATCGATATGCCCACCATAAAGGTGCGGTTCCAGCGGCCTCCCCACCCTCCTCAACTCCATTGAAACTTGTAAAAGGTAGTCCCATTTTTGAAAATTTCAAAAATAGCACAATGCCACCCGAGGTGGTTGAACAGACATCTAGGTGGTTCGTTATTTATCGGTCGAATGTTAAGTTGAGTACTTGTATACAATTTTTGAAATTTTGAATAATTTTACAGCTACACCCCCAACCCTTTATCGTCTGTTGAACATATGGCTAGTCTCTTCCCGCCTGTTGAACAGGCGGCAATAGCCTTATTTATTATTTGTATTTATTTTGTTAATGTTATATACATATTTGGCTAGTTACATTTTCTTTTACAAATAAAAACCATTACCATGTCATTTATTATATATAGAAAATAGCAAATTGTCAAAATAAAATAGTGTAAATAGTACAAAAATATGTTGAAAGAAAAACATAAAAGATGTTCAATCTACATAACGATTGCGTCTACTCATCTCGGTCTCTTTTCCCTTCTACCCGAGTTCGGACACGATGCTCGGAGTAACTGGGTGCATCGGGAGTAGACACGAGACGAGATGGGCAAAACTCAACCAACTGGGCTGGCGTAGTATAGCCCAACGCCTCTGGGTCTGGGTCTATGGCATCATCACATTGTGTAGCTAGGAAGCACTAAGGATGTCGGGGTCCAGCTCATCATCATTGTGGTGCCCAAGATTTGCAGTGCCAAATCTCTTTCATCTGTGGCATCCTCCCTATGTCACTCCACAACAAAAATAAATTAGATGTTATTTGAGTCTTATAAAGAGAAATATAAAATAAATTTATAAAGACGTATTAACTGAACTGACAGAGGTACCGCAAGGTTGATAATAAGTCAGTGCCACCGCCCTCATCGCGTGCCATGCGGAAATACTTTTTGAATGAACGTTGAGAAAAGAAAATTCTTTTCAATTACGTTTTAGAGACAATACTTTTTATTTTGAAGGTTTTCACAACTCAATGAATCATTTACAAGGAAATTTGAACACCATTTAGATTCTTTGAACTCAATAATAAATACAAAATAAATAAAATGAATCTTTTTAAATTCAAATAAATAAAATCCTTTGGAAAAATATGAATCTATTTTTTAAAAAAATGTTTCACATTCCAAAATATAAATTTCAAGATGTGACATGTTCTGCGCTCTGGCACCCGAGCTCAAGCAAGTTGCCTAACCAGACAAGTTCAAGTCTGGATTGATCGACAAGTATGATGACTCTAGCAACCCCCAAAGAGTTCATTCAAGTCTGCCACACAGTCATTGAGCCCGCTGGAGGTGAAGGTCAACTATCTGCCCACGACCCTATCCGGCGCGGCCAGATCTTAGCTTGTCAATCTACCCGAAGGAACCATCTACAACTGGGACCAGCTATGTGTTATGTTCATCAGCAACTTTCAGGACACATACTAGCATCCATCCATAGCTGAAACCTTGAAGACCATCAAACATAAGAATGATGAGAGCCTTCAGGATTATGTGAAACATTTCTACAACACAATGCCTTAGGAGATGAGGTCTGTGACATCAAGATAGTCGAGGAGATCGTCATGAAGAAGCCCAGAACCGTGGCTGATCTGCTGACAGTTGCAAACGTCTGCATCAAGACATCAAAGGTCAGAGCTCGGCTCCTTAACTCACGTAACAAGGGGCATGCGAAGAAGAAGCAGCAGAAAGATCGAGTGGTCAATGCAGTCGATCGTAGGAATTGAAAGCAGCAATCCATTGCGCAAAACGAGAAGAGATTGTTCTATCATCTTACTGATGCTAAGAAGTGGTGCGAGATCCATCACACAATATGATATGATCTGGAGGAGTGCAGAACTTTTCTAGATGGCAAGAAGATGCCAGAAAAGCCAGCGGCACAGGAGCTATAGAGGGGAGACCATCGTCCGACCGATCCCAGCAATGATGAGCAACTTGACGAGATCAATGACATCTTTGGGGGCAGCTTATCCATTGCCTTGAAGACTCAAGGAAAGAAGCTAGAAATGGAGATAAGTCTGGCTCAGCGCATCGAGCCAGGGAGAAGAATGAAGTGGTCCGAAACGAATATCTCATTCAGGGACAAAGATCATCCAGAAACAAAACTCTCGAATCGAAACTTGCCCTTTGTAACACCTCCATCGTGAAATGACAGTGTTAGTCAGGACCACGTTGAAGGATCCTCGGTGAAGTAAGAATCCACAAGTATATGCATACAAGCCATAATAATATTGTTCTGAATATGAAATTATTACAATTTAAAGGTTCAAAATCGATACATCAGAGTTCATGCAGCAAAAAATAACAACAAGCAGAAGCTAATACTCTCAGCGATACACATGCGACACCATGCCCTAAGGTGCCACCCTCAGCAGTAGTCAACGTCTATGGCGCCTCCTAGTACGGGGTCCAACCGTTAAGAATCTAGACCTCCCACTAGTAGCTGCCATCGGCATCACTGTAAGGGAGGGAGAAGCTACCTGCACACAATAATTTAATAAGGCAAAGCCTGAGCAACTAAAGCTCAGCATGACTTACCCATCAATATGGTCATAAATAGTCGACTCCTAGACATGCAAGGCACTAAGGGTTTGACGAGACTAAGAACTCAGCAACTAGCAGTTGGTCCTTAGCTTTTATTATTCTAGCCATTTTAATTTTTACCAAGTACTATGTTTGCACCTACAAACTAGAACAAACATAAACAAGCAAAACGTCGACCCATGTCAACGTCAAAGGTAAGTAAATACAATAATCATAATGATAATATAATCATGACCATATTCATATCCAACTTCTTGGATCCATTAACAGTACACCAAACATACTATGAGATGACTGTAACGACAAACTGCCACTCATAACCGAGAGTGTCACGGAGACTCGAATCGATATACACCCTGCAGGGGAAGAACCTAACCAACACGCCATATGCTTGACTCCCAGAGGCTCTCACATATGACAATCATTCACAAGTCCCTACTAGGTCAAAATCAGGCCCCTGCTCCCAGGATGAAGTCTTGGCCCTCGGCCTCATTCTCCCTCCAAAAGTAAAAGTGTCACACGAAGCAGGGATGTACGATTCAACAAAGTAGTTACAAAAGTTACTCGGTTTATCGGGCCCCATAAAATCTGACATGCAGTCAGTACACAACTCAATGCTTGTCATCAGGGCCAAAACAGCGCGGTCCTTAACCGACACGGACGAGGGCTACCACATAGGAACCTCAGAATAGCCACAATACTCTCTCTGCCCTTCCCTTCTGAGTGTTCCACTAATCCCCCTACTTGCTCCGCCCGGTCTAGCAACAGTAAATAACCAATCTCTACTCATCATAACCATGTCTATCCTTCTAGTTCAAAAAAAGAGGGGTCCTAACTGTGAGTGGGACCAACCACTCGACTTTTAACGATGGCTATCAACTACACATAGCAGTTCTAGTCGTAAAAATAATACAACTAAACAAGGGTAATGTACGGAAGGGTGCTACCATGCAACCTATCACCATCAATCGGCAATATCCTGCATGTAATGCACATTACATCATATGCAATTAAAATAAAATAAAGCAATTTATGTTAGTGCTACTGGCGCTACATGCACCGGGGCTTGCCTTGCTCAGGGTTAAGCTCCTCAAAACTTGTGGCTCGTGGACCTTCATTAACCTCCTGCTCAACCTTCTCCTCCCTTGAAATGAGCCCACCGACGTCGGGTCCTACATGCGATGACAACGACAGATCGG
>VSTD030002819.1:0-11457 GCA_008808055.3 Sporobolus alterniflorus
CCTTTTCATGTGAGCCCCCCTCTTGTTTGCAAACCAATTTTTCATGTGAGTCTCCCCTCCAAAAAGTGAAAGAAATGGTAAGAATAGGAGCCCCCCTCTTGTTTGCAAACCAATTTTTCATGTGAGTCTCCCCTCCAAAAAGTGAAAGAAATGGTAAGAATAGGGCAAGAACAGGGCAAGATCGGGCCCCGCCACTATTCTGCCCTTGCTGGGAATGCGCTTTATAAGGGGGAAACAAAATGGAGATGCACAATAGAAATACGCATCTCTCTTTTGTCACAGAAATGGGCGTGTCTCAGATATAAACTTAACTGAGATGTGCTAAAAAGAAGATCGTCTCCTTTTTACCCTCCACCGAGCCAGTTCCGCTCCTCGATGATGCGGGCACGTCTCATTTTTCCAGATCGAAGATGATCACATTTGCACGTGTCTCTGATCTCTGTCTTTGATTTGAGTTTCTTACGTAGTGTAGGTTGCATGAATAGATTCGTGTATCTCTATTTAATTCCCTATGGTGGACCTTATTTGCAATCTTGAGTAGCTCTAAGTTAGTGTCAAACTCATCGAGAATTTGATTTGAGCTTTTCATAGTTTATGTCCCGAGAAAACCAAAGTGTCTGATTTGCCAAATCGGAATGTTCTGTTTCAGAGTTTGAGTTCTTTGCCAAATCAGAAGCAACTGCCAATATTTAATTTAAACCAATCAAGCATAGCAAACTCTAGAAGTAATTGTTAATATTAGTACAATACATATGTTTGACAAGTGAATCAAGGTAGACAGTGCACACATGTCTCTAATACCATCCCACACTCATGATCTTTAGCTCAAGTAACTGAAGGGGGAGATTAAAGCGTGTGAGGTTTATGAAAACCCTCAACAAGCAAATTGTTTTAATAAGTTATTTAAATCACAGTTGGTTAAGCAACAATTTAAATATATAAGATTGCAAATAAATAATAGAATAGTAGAAATCTTCATAGATAGAACAACATACATATAACAATATATATCTTCCTTCATAATTCATATGCAATGATGTAATGATATGAGATGCAATGCACATCTTCACTTCTACCCCCAAATCCAACAAAAGGAAGTGAGGGCTGCAACCACGTTTCTTAATTCAACGTGTGTTGCTGTATCGGTACTTACCACACCAACATCAGGCTATGATGTCTTCTTATGCGTACCAAAGGTGGGTGCAAAAATGCAACATTGCAATGCATAAACTTCATATGCTTCAAACTTTAATATAAAAAGAAATACCACAATAGATCATAATGTATAATTGAAGATAAGTAATATAAACTTCATTTATAAGGTTATTTGGATCATGCGAATTCTGAAATTAAGTGGAGGTAATTCAAATAACAAGTGAAACTCTGTAGACTACGGTGCTACATTTACTTGTCTTCTCCAATTGTCAAGCCATAAAGTTAAACATGGTCCAAAGGAGCACTACCTATTCACAAGTAATTCTCACCACCAAAACAACCATACACATAAAATAGTCAAAAATTAAAACTATTCTACGCTTCAACCCGACAATCGGCAACGATCCACCCCTCATGACTAGGGTGAAATCGCAGCAGTGCTGCTTGTTATTTTTATATCCTTAAAACCACAATAGCTATGATAGTAAGTAAAACATTCACAAGCATGTATTCTAACCAAAAAACAACTTTGGTATTCAATGGATAATCAAATTTTGCCATCTACTGTTTTTAATCGAGCCCACAAGAAATTGTGTTCTGAACACATACAGCATAGTACCCAACTTAAAAAACTCATAACTTGCAAATCACTGAACCAAAATTACTGTTTAAATGCTCTATGGAAAGACAAAGATACATACTATGAAATATTTCATAGAGGTAATAACAGATTCGTCCTCTAATTAAATTTAAAACACAAGGCAAAACTGAAAGTTCTCACTGAATAAATGTTCAGACTGAACCCAGTGCCTAATGGACAGTAGACCTTAAAAATCGTAACTTGAGATGTACTCCATGAAAAATATCATATGAGTACTCGTTGGAAAGATATTGAACAGTTATAAAACTTTTGTGTTGGATGCCTACACAGATTCTACTTCAAAGGTTCCCTAAAATGATATTGAAGGGATTCTGCATCGAACAACAAAACTGACAACAAAGAGAGAGCAGGTTCAAAAATTCATATCTCTCAGACTATCCAACCAAAATTATCAAATAAATACTCTCTACAATGGTATTGAAAAGATATACATCTTTTGTAATATCCAGGTTTTCAAATTCGGAAGTTACAGTCTGCTAAATAAGCGTCGATCTGACCATGTTTTCAGAAGCAGAACAACACAGCAGTGCATCTAACGTCCAAATGAAGATTAATCCGGATGCAAAACGAAGGATGGATTGGATCAATACCTAGCAGGAAACATGAAGAACACTTGTCCCCGTCCTACGCTAGTCCCTTGCCCTGCCCTCCTGCTCTTCAAAGCAAGAAAAAAGACTTTTCCATGAGCAGCGCAGCAGCGAAACACGAAGGAGCAGCAGTAGGCATTAAGGACGGCCTCACCTTTCTCCTCCTAGTGCTGCTGCTGGAGGAGGGAGAAGATCTCACCAATTTTTCTCTAGAGTAATAGGCAGTGGGGAGATCGCACAGGGTAGTACTAGGAGAGGTCTAGGCCAGAGTATCGATAAAGCTTAGAAAACCTAATTGCAACCAATGGCCGAAAATAGACAAGTCATCCATGATTCATCCAAACTCTGAATCAAGCTTGTGAGTATCAAAATGAATGTGTTTCAACAAGATCTTCGCATCTGCGGTCTCCATTCATCCATCGGAGCAATGATTCCAAAACTCAAATTTTGGTCAACTCCGAGCCCTTTTCTAATCAAACTTAAATCCAATTTAATTAATCTCTTTTTGTGTGTGTTACAGATGGATCAAATTTCATCACTACCTATGTGATAAGTGATGCATGACTCTCTTGATTCTCTCTTATTTTAATCTTGCATTATCCATCTTGTGAAATATGATCTAGTTAATGCTTGTGCCACTTGGTGCTCTTAATTATTGGTTATTGAGATTAATTTTCAGATTTGAATTACCCAATGAAGAGCAACTTATTAATTGAAAAAAATGGCACAAGTTTGTTGGTTTCTCTTCACCCAAATGAAAAAATTATATCTATGGCAAAGGTATGGATCGTCTTGTTTTTCATAAATGTCCTTAATTCATCGAAGTATGCATCTAGCCCTTTGCATAACTAGTATGTTTTGAGTTTCCAACTTGTTCATGTTGTGGTAAGTATTTGCTACTTATCTTGTGAATGATCTTAGATATTTGCTTTATAACTTATCCAAAGAAACTTGACGTATTTTAAGTCAAGATAATCTTCTCTTGAAAAGAGGTATGAATCAAATATGCTAAAGGACACTACTTGAAATTTGAAAATTTCTGAGTGCTCTAGTATAATTTCTTTTGAAAATTTATCTAGAATTGTTAGCTTGTGTAGTTTTTTTAAAATATTTGGAGCTTCTCGGTCTTTGTGACCATATCGATTCACTCATGGCTATTGTTCACTTTGATTGCTTATTGGCTAGCCATTAGTGAAGGGATGTCTCTCAAATCCATTTTATTCTTTCTCTTGAATCAAATTTCTTGAATATTCCTTTCTCAATTCAAGTCATCGAATCAAGTCCAAAAGTGTATGAATTGGAAGGACATGGAATTTCAAGCCTCAAAGATATATCAAGAATTCCGGTTCTCAAGCTGATATGATCCTATCACGATTATGTCAATATCTTTATTATTCATATCATCTCCTCAAGTTCTTCCTAGCTCCTTCATAATCAAATTTGTCCTGTCTTGCAAACTGGACTGCCCGGTTTTGGACAACAGACATGTCCGGCCTCTTCATCGGATTACAGTAAGATCTTTTGAACTTATCTAGTCCATTTTATTTTTTTCTCTTGAATCAAATTCCTTGTATACTCCTTTCTCAATTCAAATTCTTAGTCATTCACAAGTCAAACTTTCATGTTACAAGGTTCTCATGCAGGCCCAACACATGTGATGCCATGGGGAGGGTCTCCGGCAACAAGGTAGCCTCAGACACAGCTGCCACCACCTCCCGCTGGATACTGGCCACCACCGCCTCCTGTCGGCCATCTAGCCTAGAGTTCCAGCACTCCTCCCCCACCTTTTAGCTAGGATACTGGCTGCTACCAAAGTGGGCACCACCAGCTGGAGGGCAAGCCCCACCATGGGGAATGCCTCCGTGGATGACACTGACGCCTTAGCCACAATGACCTTCTTCTTCGGTACCAACGGTAATTCATTTGTGCCTACTTTCAGTTGTTCCATTCGTAATATGAGTAAATGTTGAACGTCTCACTTACTCATCCATTTATGTCTTCAAGCATCCTTCTTCATTGGCCGGATGGGACTTCGCCAGCGGGGTCCTAAACATGGGAGGATCTGGCGAGGGTGAGGACGGTGGCACCAGCAATGACGCGACGCCATGATCGAGTTGTATGTGTCCTTGTATGAAGACTATGTGGATTTTTGTGTGAAGACTATGTATTATCGTGCGAAGATTACGCATTTTCGTTGATTTATTTCTTGTTGTGTGATATATGTATTATTGTATACCCTGTTTTGGAGGCTCCCCATCTAGGGAGGCAGCCAAAACCATGAATATATATAAAGAATTAATATATTCCTTGGTTAACCCTGGAACGTATAGCCCTATATTCCTCAATTAACTGAAGAATATATAGACATGTGACTGGGGCACGAGGGGGGGTCCCAGTATATTCCTCGGTTATGTGTAACTGAGGAATATATTCAACTATATTCATCGGTTACATGTAACTGAGAAATATAGTTTTATATTCCTTAGTATCGATGAATATAGGGGCATATATTCATCGGTGTTATATTCCTCAGTTGGTTCATCGATTAACTGAGGAATATAACGTATCTTCATCTGTTTAGAAGCTATGTTCATTGGTTATAACCGATGAGCATTTCTTCATTTCCTGTAGTGCAAGGAAAAGACAGGGCAAAAACTATATATTAACTAGTTGATAACCCTGCACGATGCTGTGGGATTTCAAAATATCTTTTTACGTGAATTCATATGTTGATATGTTGTTTGGAAAGTGAAAGAGGGTCGGCTAGTTCATCACTGTGGGTGTCATTGTGTGGAGGGACAATGGGCGTGGGACGGTGATGAAAGGGAACAACAGCGGTGGGTGGAGCTCCGATGACGTGGTGCTTTGGCTAGGGAGCTAGCAAAATAGAGACACGGTGTGGAACGGTGATGAAAGAGAACGACAGCGGTGGGTAGAGCTCCGATGACGCGATGCTTTGGCTAGGGAGCTAGCAAAATAGAGACACGATTGAGTGATGGAGAGAGTAGCCAAGGTTGATATGATTTTTTTATAGTAGTGGAGGGTGTGAGTCGGGCGGTCCGAGGAAGGTGGCCGGCGGCAGTGGTGTGGATTCAGTACTTTCATTTTGTCTCGTGAGGGGAGGCGATGAGACGAAGCATTATCGAAAGATGAATCAGAGGTAGAGAGCTTGTCTTGGCTGCATGGGAAGTAAGCATGACATGGCGCGATGGCGTGGCAAAATCAACCAGAGGAGAGGCGGCATCAGGGAGGGGAAATGGAGGAGATGATGCCAATTGGGTTGACATGAATTTTACTGGGTCAAAAAATGAAGAAAATCCACGCAATCCATTCAGCTACTACAAATGGATAGTGAAGACTCAAAGCAATGATGAGTTAAGTTATTTTTTTTGAAATCATATGCAAATGAGATCTGATTTTGTTCATCTCATCGTGTAGAACACAATACTGAAAACAGAATTTTAAATAAATATCATATGAGTGAGATAAATCATTTTAAAGTTTTATTATTATGCAAAATAATGTGACAGATGAGGATGACATGGCATGGCCTGATTGGATGCTGATGTAGATATCTTACATGCTAAAAGAATTGGTTTAAATAATTCTTAGCGGATGTTATCTATATAATTAGAGTTGATACATGGCAGATGAGGCTGGCGTGGATATCTTACATACTAAAAGAATTAATTTAAATAATTCTTAGCGGATATTATCTATATAATTAGAGTTGATAGGTGGCAGCATTCAATCATGGTGGTTCAGGACCGAGCAGGCTGAACTGCTACTAGCAGCTACCAAATTAACACTATAGACAAACCAAGAGCTCAAGGATCATGCTACAGTACTAAATCTTGGCCAAAGAGAATTGATCCATGCAACTCAGATTCTAACGAGAAATTGATCCACGCAGTACAAATATACAATGGTACTAACCCCAAACGAAAGATGGCACAACGAACGGATAGTACACGAGAGAGATGCCAGCGCATACCGTGATCAGGAACGCCACGTAAGGGATTAGCTCGGGCGGACAGGTGGAGCTCGGAGGCCGAGGCGGTCTGTGATCAGAATTTGGTCAATATTTATAAGCTTCGTTCCAATGTTGATCTATCTTTATCTCAATCTCGATTATATTATGTTAGTTTTCTCTCTCTTGACCACCAGTACTTCAACAGCAGCCTACAATTTTTAGTCCACAGCTATATCAGCATTAGCCACATCAGTCTTCTCTCTCTCAATTAGCACCGCAATTTTAGACTTAACAATTTCAAAATTTATTTCGTGTACAATGAATTTAAGAAAACAATTACATAAAAATTTAAAATATGGTACATAAAATAAATTGGGATTACAACACATAATGTGCTACCTACTGCGTGCAATGAAATAAGGTAACACTTTTCTTTTTGCGCTTCTTCAATTGTTCCTCTCATATCCTCAATTCTTCCTCATATTTTTTGAGAGCTTCCTCACATTATTTAAGCTCTTCTTCCTTCAGTTCAGTTTAGTTTCTCGCATGTGGGTGTGCATCTCCTTGATGTGAACATGTAGGTCTCACGGCGCTTGTTAGCCCTTGCCTGACGAAATTCCTCCATTCAACGCAACTATTGCAACAGACCACATCTACTGGTTGGCCACTCGTACCATGGTGGTACGATTCAGTGGTTTAACCTCCAACTTGTTTGGATATTTTGGAGGTCTAACGGTAAAACGGCTAGTTTTTCAATTCAAACGATCAAATTTATATTTAAATAATTAATTTTAAATTTAAACAGACCAATCAGAAAGCAGGCGGCTTGCAACGCTACCGGCCATGCCGGGCTCCACGTCATCCACACCGAGTAGTATTGCCCAGGCTACAGGTGCTACCGCCTCCGGCTCGGTGGTAGCGCCTGTCATTGGAACGAGCCTAAAGACGTGAAAAAGTTAAGATGCCGTTCGCCGGTTCACAACTGAAGCATACTTAGACAAAAAAATCTACTGAACATGTGATCCTAAATTGCTGAGTGCTACTGAGTTCATGAAGTGATATATTTGGTCAGCTGCTCTGTCTTGTAGTAAACTGACCGGAGGATTCTAAACAATGCATTGTATTCCAAGTAAAAAACTCTTGGGGCTTGTTCTGGAGTGGCTCGCAGCGGTGGACCTGCAGGGGCGGTTGTAACACCTTGTGTGATGAACTCCCTAATCAGTATCATTAAAGTCTTAATCAAGAATCAAAACCGTTGTCCAGCTAAATTCTAAGTAAACCAAACTTAAGATTCAAATAAATTCGAATCAAATTCTTGAAGTAAATCGAGAAACTCACAATTTTGAATTTCCAAATTCTTTTTCATGAGTTGATCTATCATCCATGTACAAACAGGAGCTTCTTGTTCGAATCTCATCAATTCTTGAAGTTCCAGTCAAATTCCATCAAAATCTATTCAAATTCAAACTGTAGAATCTTTCTTAAATTTTAAC
This sequence comes from Sporobolus alterniflorus, assembly GCA_008808055.3. Lineage (NCBI taxonomy): Eukaryota > Viridiplantae > Streptophyta > Magnoliopsida > Poales > Poaceae > Sporobolus > Sporobolus alterniflorus. Next base: position 7,870 of record VSTD030002819.1, read on the forward strand.
TCAAAATCCATTGTGAATCTAGGGAAGTTTATATAAAAAAAAGTGTTCCTTATTTCAAACACTTCACATCCATATTTTATTTGAATTTGTTCGAGTTCAGGAAGACCTCCTATTGGTTGATTCAAATTCAGGGCAGTTTGACAAATTGGTTTAAATCGAATCAGCAACTGTTCATTCGGGTCGGGCCCAAAGCAGCCGGCCCACTGCAGCCCACAGACACCGCACTGCCCGGGTCCACTCGTTAGCTTCCCCATCTCACTATGGCGCGCTGCTCCTGCTGTTGGTGCCTCTGTTCTGCGCCACGCCGCCCGGGCCCCTCCACTTCTCTTTTAGCCATGCGCCCGTACCAACCCCCCCCCCCATCTCTCTCTCTCTGCTTTGGTCAAGACCGCTGGCACCGTTCCCTGCCGAATTTTCTCCCCGCGAGCTTCCCACCGCCCCAAGCGCACCGATGGTCCACCCTATCCTCCGTTACACACGTTTGGCCCATCCTGAGCACCGGTGACTGTCCCTCAACGTAATCGGTTGGGATGCCACCGCCTCCCCTGTTTCCGGTGACTATCTCTGCTGCGCATTCTTTTCTTCCTCAATTTGTTTTGGCTCGTGGCTCATCTCCCTACATCACTCCCCAGCATACAGGAACAATGTTGGGTCGCCGCCAGCCACCGTCTGTAGCTCACCGAGGACAACACTCCACCATGCCACCAGCCACCATCTACATCTCACTGAGGACGACACTCTGCTGTGCCGCTAGCCACCGTCTGCAGCTCACCGAGGATGACACTCCATCACGCTGCCTGTTTTTCCGCCCCACCAACAACCGACTCCATTTTCCTCAAGTTACCCGACATGTCCCCCGTGTCCTCCTAGTGCTCTCGCAGCCGCTACCGCTGCACCTAGGCCCTCGGGCCACCGGTGGCAGCCGCGCTACCATGCGTGCCGGTGCACGGTTACCAGCGATGCCACCTGGTCGATTTTCCTCTGTGGACTGGGCCACCTCGACCGCTTTTGGCCTGCCCGGTGTGGTAGGCCACCCTAGGGCAAGGTCGGCATCCCTAGGGCAAGGTGTCTTTTTGGATCATCGAGTTTTATTTGTTAATTCTTGTATGTGATGTATTATATGTTATTACTTCGGTAATAACACCCCACAATAATCCTAGTTATGACTAATTGTCCTTATTTAAGGGCAGGATGTCACAGTGGTGGTGGCAACAACCGGTCAGGGAAGACGCAGGGGCGACCAATAGCAGATGTGTGATGCGGGAGCGGGGCGGCACATGCGTTAAGGTCCTTTGGGTGTTTCGATAATGGAGCTAGTACTACGGGTTGGTGGCTACAGTTGAATAGCGATTATGTTAGGGTTGGGCCCAAATGACAACTTATGGGTGGTTTTCGATTAAAACCAGATTAAAAACCAAAATCCAAATTAAATAATAGTTTCTAAGAATGCTAACCAAAATAGATTTTGGGTTTTTCAATTCTTGATTTTTTTATGCCCGGGCTGACCTACAGCCAAGTGGAATGGTCAATGGCCCCTGTGCAACTCCGATGGTCCTTGCACCTTCGACAACTATGACCACACTGGCATGGGCCTTCTTGGACCTGGGATTGGTACTGGGTCACACCTATGACCCTGTGCACTTGGGATGGAACTTGGATACCTACGACCATAAAGAATGGCCGCTCGGAGGTGGACGCCTACAGCCACATGGAAGAGTCGTTGGGTCTTGTGGACCTGGGTGCAGACCTTGGACACCTACGATCACAGGTAATGGGCCGCTGGGGCCTAGACACCTACAGCCACACGGCGGGGCCTTTTTGGAAATTGGATGGCTGGGCCCTGCACCTTGGACACCTACGACCACGTGGAATGGTTGATGACCCTTGTGCACCTCCAATGGCCCACACACCTTCGACAACTACGGCCACATGACCTGGCTCTTCTTGTGTGACATTCTGCCCTTAAATAAGGATGGTTAGTCATAACAAGATTATTATAGGATATTATTATCGAAGTAACAACATATAATACATCACAGATAAGAATTTAACCAATAAAAAGCTATGAAATTTATACTTTATTATAAATTGAGTTTCATATTAAATTACATAGTTTAAGCAGAAGATTAAGAACAAAAGAGGTTTGCGGAAGTGAACAATCGATGAACAAGAGCGGCACCTTGTCCTAGGGATGCTGACCTCATAATGGCTCACAACAAAAGGGAGAGAGAAAGAGCACCTGCAAAATAATCACAAGGTATAGCCTGAGCAACTAAAGCTCATCAAGACTTACCCGTCAACGTTGTCATAAATAGCTGACTCTTAACATACAAGGTTGTAGGGTGAGCTATATCTCTAAGCATAAACCCGCACTATGAGTAAGTCCTTAATTTCAAGTTTTAATATATAAGCTAAGTTAATTGGACTTTGAGTAAGGTAAACCTGAACTAAGACAACTAAGATTAGCAATACAAGTATTATAGTACAACAAATTCATAATTCCTTAATAAACAACATACCATTAATTAGCTAGGTGCTGACGACTACAAGAAAAGTTATTACTCATATCCGAGAGTCGTGACGATTCGAATCAATGTACATCATGCCGGAGAAACCTGATACACATGACACGTACGCTTCCCGCGCCAGTCCAACTACGTCACATGTACACTTCCTGCAAGCACTCCCCATACATGACAACCTTTCACGTTGACCCAACAGAGTTGGATGGATGCACTGCTCCTGAGAATATGTGCTCTCGACTCCACCTCTGCCCGGTTGAGTGATCCACGGGGCCCGTCTCATTTTTTCTCCCAACACAACCATTGAAGCGGTATGCTTAAGCCAAGCATCTATTGACGAACATGCTAACTCGGTTTACTAGGCAGATATCTCCAACATGTGATAAGTACATTCAATACTTGCTTGTAGGGCCAACCCATCGGTCCTTACCCACACAAGCAAAGGATGCAACCTTGGAGCTATTGGCTTTTCACATCACTCTCCATGCCCTTCCTGACTGACGGTCCTCCGCTTTCTCCTAAGAGTCCCGCCCAATCTCAGGTTAAACATCCAATCATTACCAACTAAACTAAATAGATCAAACCCTAATCTCACGAGTGGGACCCTCCACTCGACTTCTACCGATTTCTAACATCTAAGCGTAGCATTTGCTAATGGTAAACCACAATTGATAGGGTTGTCAAGGATAATTCAAAAGGTTGAACTTAATGCAACTACAGTGTCATACAATTCCTATAAACTTAATGAATAATAAAAATAGAACATAAAGTGATGATTCAAAATAAAAGATAAGTAGCTTTGGGTTAAATGCAATGGGGCTTACCTTGATCCAAAGCTAGGTTAGTTGGCATCTCGACTTGAGCTTGCTCTGCTTGAACTTCCGATTATGACTCCTCATGAACGTGGTCTAGTGAATGCATAAATGAACCAAAATTAGAATGATGAAACATGACATGCTCAACAGCACGGAGTATGCAAAACAATAGCTAAAGTGTATATAAACTCTGTATAAAAGTATTTGATGGTTTTTCTTTTAGTTTATATTATTTTACAATTAAGAGCAAC
>VSTD030002820.1:0-11455 GCA_008808055.3 Sporobolus alterniflorus
TGTTAAACAAAAGAATATAAGTTAGTGTAACAATTATATAAAGTAATAATCATTGAGCATCAAAGTAATACAAAAATTTTACTTGTCAAAATTCATCAGGATCCCCTGCTGTCGCGGTCCCACTAGAGGAAGAGGCGGTCCCAGACCCCCTGTCACAGTCCCGCTGGAGGAAGAAGTTCCATAGGCCCCCCCCTGTCGTGGTCCCATCAGAAGAAGAGGAGGTTCCAACCCCCCTTGTCACGGTCCTACTGGAAGGAAGGGGATGCCTTGTCCCCTGTACCACCCTTGTTAAGTTCATCGCCCTTTTTTCTCAAAAGCGCAGGATATTCTTCTCACCATTTTCTCTCATAAATGCAGTAGATTTGTAGGATGAGAACTAGGCTATGCTAATCTCTACAAATTTTGATTATTTTAGGGCACTAGTTGTTGTAAGATTTTCCAAATTGAATTGTCTTCTTATTGTAGACTGCTGCCAACTCCATGCCGGAAAGGGTAAATTTTTATGTCATACTTCTATTTTTAATAATCTCCATTTTAATTACTAAATGTACCTATTCATATATATTCAGATTCACATGTTAGAAGCGAGGATTGAACAATTGGAAAAACAAGTTTGTGAGGATTTCAAGTACGGTGAAAACCTTGTTGGCAAGGCTTGCTCCTTTCCTAAGGAAGGAGGCAGCCGAGAAGGAGGTGGAAGAGGAGCCGACCGAGAAGGAAGCGGCTGAGAACCCCGTGGCAAGGGTAATTTTTATTATGTCATACTTCTATGTTTAATAATCTCCATTTTAATTACTAAATGTAGTCATTCATGTATATTTAGATTCACATGTTAGAAGCGATGGTTAAACAATTGCAAAACCAAGCTCATAGGGATTTCTCATACAATGAATTCTTGAATGCAAGGCTTGCCCCATTCCTGAGGAAGGAGGCAGCCATGAAGGAGGCGACTGAGGAGGAGGACGATGACGGGGAAGACAAGCAGACCTTGCCATCGAGAAGCAGCGATGATGATGGCCCCATCATCCCAATCAGATTTCACAAAGTCATGCGTTGGTTGAAGTGTCCCATTTGCCTCAACTATTTGTATGGGCACAAGAATGGTTTGCTCTTCCACATCAAAAGCTTCATCAAGGATGCAACGTCACCACCCGACATGGTTGAACAACATCTCCAACTTTCTAGCTTGCTCAATATGCAACCATGAGTGATTCATGAGGATCATGAACTTGATGTATGATGTCTTCTGGTATTGACTTTTCATGTATGGTGGATGAACTTCCTGATGTATGATGCCTTTCGGTTCTTACTTTTGATGTGTAGTGGATGAACTTTATATGATGGATGATTGTTGTATATATGTTTAGCTTTTGGTACTGACTTTTGATGTATAATGATTGCCTATATATATGTTTAGCTTTTGGTACTGACTTTTGATGGATGATGGTTGTATATATGTTTATCTTTTGCTTCTAGATTTTGATAGATCACAGTAGCAATGGGCTAGAGTGCGTCACCCCACCCATTGCTACTGAGATCACAGTAGCAGTGGGCACATGACGTCACTGGTCTATTGCTACTTTGATCAGACCCACCTGTCAGTGACCCAATGTAGTATGTGATCCAATAAATTTGAATTAATAATGGAGAATAGAAATACAACATGTTTTGCATAATAATTAGTAATGTAACTTCGTGTTTGCCAATATTTTAGTCAAATAATTGTTGTGCCAAATTGAGGTGCGTACGAGTTCAAAAGTGGTTATGATGTATTGAAATCTCAAATATATGGACTTTCTTTACTAAAACTATCTAACTTTTTGTGGCAACATTATGGACAAATATATGTTTACATATCATTAAAAATTGTTGACCAAAATTTGATATTTTTGTTATTATTATGTTGTAATTTGGAAAAAGAAAATTTGAATAGTCCCTTGATGGCAGTTCAAGTTTTCATCTATCTCTAGAAAATGGACTAGAATGAGACATATGAGCCTAGCTGTAATTTTTTTGCAAATTTTTGTATCTTATTAGATGCAACTACAGTTCAGTATGGAATTAATTTTGATAACAGTGTAAAAATTCATTTAAATTATATAAAATAGTAAATGAGTTCAAATAATATTCAAACTTGTACAGTACAACCTATCCATACTATAATACATATAAAAAATAATTTCGTGCATATAATATAATTATTTCTGTGTGCTACTTCAGAATGGCGCTATAGATATAAGGATCACATTAGCAATGGGCTATTGATGTTAGCCACCCGTTGCTACTGTATTCCCCTATAAATAAACCATTGCATGCTCACATTGTCATGCTACCAAAAATTCCCGCCTAAAATGTTCATGGGCACATGATGTCACCGACCCATTGCTACTTTGATCGAACGCACCTGTCAGTGACCCAACGTAGTATGTGATCGAATAAATTTGAATTAATAGTGGAGAATTGAAAACAATATGTTTTGCATAATAATGGGTAATATAACATTGTGTTTTTCAATATTTCAGTCAAATAAACGTTGTGTCAAAATTTGAGGTGCCTACGAGTTCAAAAGTGGTTATGATGTATTGAAATTTCAAAGATTTACTTGAGTTATGTATATAAAACTTTAAGAGAGATGTGTCCAATTGTGAATCATGTATGAACTTTCTTTACTAAAACTAACTATGTTTTTTGCGGCAATATTGTGGACAAATATATATTTTGATATTATTTAAACAAAATTGATCAAATTTCGATATTATTGTTTTCATTATTTGATAATTTGGAGAAAGAAAGTTTGAATTGTCCCTGAAAGGGAGTTCAATTTTTCATCTATCTCTTGTAAATGGACTAGAATGGGACAAATGAACCTAGTTGTAATTTTTCTACAATTTTTTGTATGTTATTAGATGCACATGCAGTACAATATGGAATTAATTGCAATAACAGTGTAGAAATTCATTTAACTTAGAGAAAATAGTAAATCAGTTCAAAAAACATTCAAACTTCTATAGTACAATTTATCCATAGTATATCACATATAAAAATAATTTCATAGATATAATATGATTATTTTTGTGTGCTACTTCATAATAGCGCTACAGATATAAGGATCACATTAGCAATGAGCTGATGATGGCAGCCACCCATTGCTACTATGATTCTCAGCAGCAACAGCCCTGCTAACATCATCGATGCACGTTGCTACTATGATTCTCCTAAAAATAAACCGTTGCACAGCCTTTGCAAACCCAAATCCCCGTCAGGCTGCCAAAATTTCTAGCTGAAAATTTCTTTGGAGCCCACGCCGTCGTCGACCTACCGGTGGAGCCCGTGCTGTCATCGAGTCCTCCTGGGAGCCTCCACACCATCTTCCCTAACCTGAGCTGGTGACGCCATCGACCACGCAGGTGCCGTCTCTAGCAATTGTTTAGCATGCTCATTATAAGAATAAGCAAGAGGACCAAAGGAACGTAAGTTACTCACAATCAACTCAAACCTAGCAAAGCAATCATCAATAGACTCTCTAGATTTCTGAGAAAAGATTTAATATTGCCTATTGTAAGTGTCCTTATGAGAAGATTTAATTTCAGAAGAGGCATCATAGGTGTTGCACAATTTTAGCAAAACATCATGAGCAGTTTTTAGATGTGAGACTCTATCATACATATTCCTACCTAGAGCAGTACTAATAAGATTGAGTCTTGTAGTTGTTTTCATACCTTTGCAGCTCACCTTTGGTCGTGTTGTCGAGCATAGCCGGGATCACGTATGCTTCCTGTACAATCTCCTAGATGGCGGGTTTGGCTTTTCCAATAACCAAAATCCTTCCTATTGAAGACCACAAGATTGACAACACCTTTCTTCATGTCCCCTTTGAGTCACAAAGCCTATTAAAACCAGTTAGTGACCATACCGGCTTTGATACCAATTGAAGGACTGTGTAAGGCGACTAGAGGAGGGGGAGTGAATGAAAGCCAATCAAAATTACTTGGGAAAACTCGGCATATGTCCCAAATTAGATCCACGCGCCTCTCTTCTAACTCAATCAAGTCCACATAGCTATAGACAAGCTATTGACCCTCGGAATCGGGTTAGGGAACAGAAATTACAGCGGAAAGCATGAATCGATGCCAGCAAAGCCACAAGAGAGCCTACGGCAACAAACACAGCTCAAAAACCCTTCTCACAGTCTCAAGAACATTCGATCGAACACTTTTTGTGTGTAACCAAGAAGACACCATAAAAGAATTGGCAAGAAACAAGGAAAACTCAAGACTTTGATTCAGCGGTTCAAGAACAAGAACAGCTTCCTCACAAAATCAAGAGCTTGCTAGCAACAAAACGAATTCCAATTGACAACACCGGCAAAACCAAAACAGAAGGAGGGGCTCGAAGCTTCAGCAGGCGACGAAATGTTCACAAGGAAGAAAATTGGGCAGCAGCGGCATGTGACCGAAGTCCAGAACCTGCGGCCTGCGACGGGAGCGAATCAGACCGAACAGAAATCCTGCATACACAGCGACTAGTGGGAAACAACTCAACGCCACAACCGAACCAGGCGGCTACAAAGCAGGGCACCGGACCACAAGGGCAATGAATCGAGATGCAAAGCCAGCTGTGTAAACAGCAACCTTGGCTTGGGAAATCAGATCGATACGAGAGCCCGAGCAGCACGGCGCGGTCCTGTGTGGGAAACCCGGCCAGTGAGAAAACGAAAGCGAGGCTGACCAGCGCGCACAGCGGCAGAAATGAAATCCTTCCACGGAAACAAAAACAAAAATGGCAGCAACCTCAAGACCGTAAGCACGACTGGATCTGGCAGCACCAAAACAAAATGGTGAAGAACACATAGCACACATGGGATCCAAAGAGAAAGATAAGGGGTGTTCGAACCAAAACTTGATGGCTCACGTGGAATGAAGCAAGACCTTGTCTCGTAAAGCTAAATCAATTGCTTTTCTCTCCAAAGCAACAAAGATGAGCGAAACAACTAAGTAAAACAAAAAAACTAGTAGATGTGAAAAAAGAGAAGGATTTGATTAATTACTTGTTGTCCTTTGGCACATACACCTCAGGCCTAGATCTCTCTACAACTCTTTAAACTGACTCCTATCTCTTTGTAACTCAACTTGTGACTTATATGGACTCTATCTCATGTTCTATATCTATTTGAACTCCTAACTTGATCCTACTCGGACTCTAACTCAACTTGATCTCCTCCCCAACTCGGTTTTCAGTTGAACCAAATTCCTTATTCTTGGACCCTTCTTGGTTCGGACTTAGCTCACCCTGGCCTTAACTCTTCCTTACTCGAATACTCGAACTCAAGGTCTTGGTCCCCTTTTGGACTCGGACTCCATCTCAATTCAGACTTGTTTCCTCAATCTTCTTCTTGAGTTCACCTGGACAACTTACCTAGGTAACTTTCACCCGATCGGCTTACCCGAATCTCGCCCTAACAACTTATCCGATATTCATCCGAGTGCCTTACCCGATCACATCAATGCTTACCTAGCCTTATACGTCCATACCTGTCCGAATCACCTTACCTAATTCTTCTCCTGATCGGACATCTACTTACCTAGCCTTACACGGTCTTAGCGGTCGAATTACCTTATCCGCTCTTTTCCCAATCGGACTTCTGCCTAGCCGATCATACCCGACCACCGTACCCAACTTCCTTGCCTGGCCAAGTAACACTTCACGGCACCCAACTGCTTACCCGGCCTTACACAATCACCTTGCCCGATCGGGTACCCTTCAACTAGCCTCACCCAAAAACTTCCACATTGTGATGTCCCACCCATAAGCAAGGATGGTCAGTCCTAACCAGGATCATACGGGGTGCCATCACCGAAGTAACGACACATAATACATCACATACACAATTTAAACATATGAAATGCTCTGAAAGTTAAACTTTATTACAAATTTGGAGTTTCAAATTCGATTACAGAGTTTTAAGTGGAAGGTAGAGAATAAAAACATTTTGTGGAAGTGAAACACTCATCGATCGAGAACGGGACCTTGCCCTATAGATGCCGACCTCAAGAACGGCTCATGCCGATAGGGAGAGAGAAACACACCTGCAAAACAATATCAAGGCAAAGCCTGAGCAACTAAAGCTCAGCAAGACTGACCCATCAACGTGATCATAAATAGTCGACTCCTAATATGCAAGGCTTAAAGGGAGAGCTCTATTACTAAGCCAAATTCGTGCTACGAGTGAGTCCTTACTTTCAAGTTTTACCTCTAACCAAGTTACTACCATTTCTTACATTCTTGAACCAGCTATAATCAAATCATTATAACTAACAGTTTCCATTTAAACTAATCAAGCAAGAGTCGCAAATAAGTAATTATAGTAAAGAATAATCATGATTCAATAATAAACCTTAATCATTAATCTAGTAAATTACTACTTGATGGCAGCCACGAACAACCCGTTACTCATATCCAAGAGTCGCGGCGATTCGAATTGATGTATACCCTGCAGGAGAAAACCTGACCAACATGACACGTATGCTTCCCACGCCAGTCCACGTACCCCCAATGTACGCATCCTACAGGTGGTCCCCGTACGCGGTAATCTTTCACACCGACCCAACAGAGTTGAACAGATTCACTCCTCCTGAGAAAAACTGCTCCCGACTCCACCTCCCAGCCCGGCTGAGTGGTCCACGGGACTTGCCTCAGTTTCTCTCCCAACCCAGCCATTGAAGCAGTGCGCTTAAGCCAAGCATTTGTCAACAACATGCTACTAGGCTTATCGGGCCCATATCACCGACATGCGATCGGTACATTCAATACTTGCTCACGGGTACCAACCCCTCGGTTCTTAACCGACACAGGCGGGGGCTACCACATAGACAACCTCGAAATAGCCATAGCACTCTCCCCATCCTTCCCTTCTGAGGCTTCCACTGACCCCCCTAATGGCCCCGTCCAGTCTCAGATTATCCACAACAATTACCAATTGAACTGGAGAGGGACAAGCCCAAAATCTCACGAGTGGGAGCCTCCACTTGACTTCTACTGTAACCTACCATCTAAGCATAGCATTACTAACGGTAAACCATCAAAAGATGGGGGTAACAAGGATAAATCGGAAGGTCGGTCTTAATGCAACTAGAGTGTCGACCAGTTCCTATAGACTTAATGTCCAATCAAAATATAGAACAAAAGTAAAGGTTTAAATTAAAAGACAAGGAACATGGTTAAATGCACAGGGCTTGCCTTGAGTCAAATCTAGGTTAGTGAAGTCTTTGACTTGAACTCACTCCGTTGGCTCCTCGAGTTCCGGTTCCGCATCCATGTGGCCTATCGAGGAAATGAGCCATACTTGAGCTAAGAACATTATGGTGCAATGCATGGGGTGCAAAGAGCAATGTGATGCATGAACATGAGCATCCTACTCATATTAATTTAAGAAAGCCATTGTACTAACTTACCCCGAGTTCTTCTATTTATTTACAACGTAACTAAGTATTAGAAAATTAATAACATGAGATTTATGAGCCTAACCTGGGTTTATGATTTTCTACAGGTTCTATGCAGTAAAAGGTGGCACTAAACCAAAAATGGCTATTTTCCTAGGCAGGAATATTTTACTATGATTTATTCTATTGCAAAACAAAGATTAAAGCATAGCTAATTATCTAGGCAGAATTGAAATGTGAGGTATTTTATACAAGCTATTGAACATGAGAGGAAAATGCATGCAACATTTCATGATTTAATATTGCATAGATTTTCATAAATAAATACTTCAAGTTTTGGCTTCTTGGAATTTTACACCTATAAATAATGTGAAAATAATAAATTGGTTGAGTTCATTGCCTGGGTCTTTATACAAGGATTATAACAAAAATACATTTGTATTTTTCTGAGGTTTCTACAATTTGCTATGTATTTTATAATCTTGCACTATTTTTTGGCATTTATTTAACTATTTCAAAAAAAGAAAAAAGAATTGGAAAACCCCTCCTGGATAACTGGCCGAAAGCGGCCCACAACTTGCTACCGCGGCTCAGCCCATGGCTAGAAATCAGCCTATGGAGCCCGGGTGGCTCATGCGCTCGGTGGCGACACCGGCGTGGTCACCACGCGGCCCGGCCGCGCTCATCGCTGGCACGTGGGTGGCCGTGGTGGCCCACAGCTCGGGGGGGACCTCCGGTGTGACATGGTGCACTAGCCGGTGAGGTGGCAGATGCGGGGAAGCACTGGGGAGGTGGGGCGATGGGGATGGTGGAGGACTCACCGACAGCGAGGCTGCTCCAGCGGAGGAAGGGGGCCGCGGGGGTCGGCGGTGGTCGAGGAGGTCTCCGTGGCTCGGGGAGAGGGTGAGGCAGTCGATTTGTGGCTCAAATGGGATGGACGGTGAACTGGGATGGCCCGAGGTGGAGCTTGCCAAAAAAGGGGTTGGCGGCGGTGATTTAAGCCGGCTCGGATTGCTCCGATGCCGGGGAGGTGGACCATGAGAGGCGGTGGAGGATGAAGCACTGCCGGTCGGTGTGGATGAAGGGAAGCATGGGGGCACGTGGCAGTGTGGCACACCGAAGCAGAGGATGAAAAGGGGAAAAGGGGGGTTGGGGGAGGGGGTCGGCTCAGCGTGCGGGAAAGTAGAAAAGAGGGGGGCTGGCAGCCGACAAGGCGCGCGACCGGTGGAGGCGGTGGCCGGTCAGGCGGCTGCCGCATGAAGCAGGGGAGTGGGTAGCGCACGTGGGCCACGTAGGAGGGCGTGGGCTGGCCAGGGAAAAGGAGGGAGCTGGGCCGGGCCCGAGAGAAACAGTGTGGATTTTGATTTAAAATGAATTTTCAAACTGAACAAGATTTGTCTCGATCAAAAACTGGCTTTCTCTTGATCAAAAATTTTCAAATAAAAATTGGATTTGTAGGGAATTAAATACGGATGAACTTTCCCTATTGCAACTTTTCAAAATTCGGTCTAGAATTTGAATTAAAAATCAGGAAAGGTTCTAGGTGTTGAATTCGAATGAAATTTGATGAATTTGATCAAAACTCTTCAACACTTGATTAATTTGACATGGATCACCTGAATGGCCTTGAATCGAAATCAACTCCTGAAAGGGAGTTTGGAATTTACGTTTGGGAATTTCCTAACCTTTGCTTGAAGATTCAAAATGGAGAAGCTAAATTTGAATTCTTTTTAGTTTACCTAGAATTGATTAACTACAGAGTGAATGCATGATTAAGATGCTAATGACAGAGATTTGGATGTTTGTAACATGGGGTGTTACAACCCTCCCCACTTAAAGAAAATCTCATCCCGAGATTTATGAAGGGAGGTGGGAAGCACAAGAAACTATGAAGGGCACATTCATCCTGGAGAAAGGAGGATATCAAGATAATTCAACGGAGGAAAACTTCTTAGTCTTTCATGCAACTTTTCCTTTTGTGTGTGGGCGATATAACACCTTGCCAAATCGGATTGTGCTTCATGACTCTGCTTACTTTGGGCTTCATTACTCAGTCTTCTTGGTTCAACAAATCAAGCAGGAGCTCGGAAAGGAAGAAGACCCTTCTCATATCCCAATGTTAAGAGCGACATCCTCCATCTAGCTAAGAACTTCCAAACAGAATCGATCACCGGTGTGATCGGAGATGATATTCTCTTATACAATAGATCGAGATGGATACATGAAGTCACGTATGAGATCAAAACAACATGGCTTGAAGGTGGACCAACACCATGTAGGGTACTTGCTCAAAATCGGCGATACACGAGCACTAACAGGGCAACATGGTTATGAGAAAGCACTTGCAAAAACACAACAATCTAGCTCGATGATAGATGCAAACAAAGGAGTACACTTGGTTGGGGGTGAATGATATGCAAGCACTATTAAGGGAAGTCAAGGTGGGACTTGAAACAAACAAGGAAAGGCTTCTGCTCATCAATCTTACAGAAGCAGTTAGCTTTAGGGGTAGGATGCGACTTGTTGTAGCTATGAGACTCCAAGGGCAACACCCTTCTTTCTGATTGCGTACCTCAAATAATACACCATCCGTTCTGATGAATGTTGCACAGGGGTCTTTTCACAAACCCTGAGGAGGAAATGCACATTCCATCTTGCAACTTTTGTCTTAAGAAGCGCTGGACGAACCGGCACAATTCAGGACAAGGTTGTAATTTGGACGAGCTCATTAACCAGTCAGAGTTGACCCTTGACTTAGCTGCAAACACAAGGAATGAGGGGCCATGGGAAAGCTCACTAGGATTGCAATGGTTGTCTTTGAAGTCCGACATAGCCATGTACAGGCATGGAATGTTATGGTTCCAAAACAATAAGGATAAGCTAGTCAAGGTAAGGATTGGCCTAGCGGAACTAATGAGATAGGGCGACATGATCAGGTGCATCTTGATGAGCTAAAGGAGTGGAATGATTGGCAATATGATTCAAAAGAGTTCAAGACGGCTCCAAGGTTATACCCACGCAATTCCGGATTCCAAGTCATACACCTCTAGTAAAGAACAACGGAAACAAGTAGCAACGATGAGGTTATCGAGGATACACTCAATGGGGTATTGGATACCTACACACTCGATCAAGGCTGAAATGCACTTGGGTGTTGATGCTTATGCTATGGTGTGGTCATGGAACATATGGTATGGCGCAAGGAGGTGTGGTGGAGCAAGAATGAACCATACTGGTAAACGGCATTGGAGATGCCCGCTCAAGCAGTAACTCGTCGGGGCTTCGAACAAGAGAAATTCAAGATAGGGTTTAGGAATGATAAACCATCAGCCACATGGAAGAGGAAAGATGATGACTCTCCATCGGAGTTCCAAGAGAAGAACTCTTCCATCATGGGCAGCTTGGTTCAAGGGCTCGATCAAGAGCTCAAACACATAAAGGGCTTTGACGACAGGTCGCCTGACTAGGCATAGGCGCATAGTTGTTGAAGGAAACGGCAATTGCAAGTTTGTGCAGGGATCAACACCACCTTGTGAAAGGAGAACTCTTCAATACAAGATAAACACCCCATCATTATGTTGAAACATCATGATATGTGTCCATCCTTGAATCCGTCAAGAAAACTTCAAAACAAAAATTTCTGACACTGACGTCAAATCTGACTTGACAGCAAGCAGCAGTTAGAAAATTCAATTTTGGCACTGACTTGTCCCTAATCTGACCAGGAGGCCAATATAATAGTTATAGAAAACTCTTTCCTCTTTCCAACAGTTATTTACACGCCCTGATACGATAAACAGTTTAAGAGTTATGAATTTGTGAACATCGGTCAAGCTGCTGTAAATCTGTGCTGACAGGCTGGAACCACCTGGAAAACTAGATTTTTGACCACCGAGACATTATCATCTCAGAAAACTTGTAATACCAAACTCGTAGTTAACTTTCTCAACATTCCAATCATTACTCATACGCTCAAATCTGATAAACAGAGAAGAAGTTATGAACGTTGGAACACA
>VSTD030002821.1:0-11454 GCA_008808055.3 Sporobolus alterniflorus
AGCCGTGTTGTTAAGTTAATTACTTCTCCTTGCTCTTAAACATGAACATTCCTACATACCTTGTTTATAGGGTCTAATGCTGCTCGTGGTTCAGAGGATCTTGGGGGACAACACTCGCCAAGTCACGCGGGAACTAACTCTCCTTCCTTTGAACAAGGCAATCACCGATTGCATAACCTTCATTAGGATATTTACTTTCACACTTAACTTTCTGCAAATGATTGTGCATTTAGGTATAGGAGTTCCTTGGAAACTTAGATGCTTTAGGGTTATCCTTACCCATATACCTTGTTTACCCCCGCGATGGAGTAAATGATAGAATGACTATGATTAGTAAATAGGCCACCAGTAGAAGCCGAGTGGTTTATGGCCACTCGTGATAGGCCCCTTCTCACAAGGGTGGTTCTATGTGGTTTATGTTATCGACAGGTTATTGTTGGATTATTCGAGACTGGACGGGGCAGTTAGGGAAAAGTGGAGAATACTGGATGGGAAGGGTGAGAGTGTGATGGTTCATAAATTTGGATGTCCGAGAATGGTAGCCCCCGCCTGTGTCGATTAAGGACAGTGTCGATTGAGACCTTGGAATAAGCATTTGAGTTGTGTACTGGCGCATACGGGCACTAATACCCCTAGAAACTAAGTAGCTCGATGGTCGTCGAGTTGGATGATAACTTACCTCTTTTCATGGATGATTAGAAGGGATAGTGTTCGGGTCACCCATGGACTACCCTTTGAGGTTTTCGCATGGAAGGTGGCACTAGGGCAAGGTAGGACCTGGCCTGACTCTTTGATAGTCCGAGCGAAAGGTGGCCACTCGTTTACCTTCGTGGCTCTCGTGTGTAGTGTTGTCAGGTTATTTCCCTTGTAAGGTTGACCATTTGATTCAAATCTCTACGACATCCTCGGATATGGATGAAGGCTTGTTCACTGTGTTCAAACATAGAATAGGAGTCATTGTGATGGTTTGCATTATGTATTCTTGGATGACATTGACTATTTTGTAGTCATGAAAAAATGTTATTTCATACACTGCATGAGTTACACCTGCATGATTAGCATAGGTTGCTAATCTATCCATGTTAATCAACATAACTTGCCTAATAATCATGTTTAAAAGATGATTAGTAATAGCTACAAGTAGGCATGAGTCCCTACTGCTTTGACGCACTTGCATGTCTAGAATTTGTGGCATCCGATCACGATGGATAAGTCTTGTTGAGCGTAGTCGCTCTAGCTTTTGCTCTTGTTGTTTTTATATGCGTGTGTGCTGGGGAGGATGTTCCTCCTTTTGGCGACGCCAACAAGGGTTGTCAGTGGGAGGTCCAGACTAATGAGGGCTGGGTTCCCTACTAGGACTCATAGGCATAGGTTGTCCGATGGAGCTCACCCCCTTCTAGAGTGAAGGGTGTGTGCTTTACGTGAGAGATGATATCGCTTCCGCATAATAACTCTGTTCCATCTTTTGAAGCACTCTTTTGGCAAACTTCTATATCTTAAGACATAGCACTTAAACTTGTAATAACTACCTTTATAACTTAAACATTATGTTATTGTATGCTTTGTGTTGTGTTTTCATCGTTCTCGCTTCACTGAAAACTACCCGAATATGATCTTAAGAGATGAACCTCTGCTTTCTCAGGGGGTTCTATCACAGTTGGTTATCAGAGCAAGATTCGGGGGCAAACACACATGAAAGCATCTAAAAATCACAACAACGTTGTTGGTAAGGAACGATTAGCCCATATAAGGACTATAGTAGTGTCTTTAGGTGGCAAGCTAACATATTTGTTCATATGCCTCTATGGAATTACTTCACCAAAGGTACGATGTGATTTTTGGAGTGTTGACTTATTTTGTTGTTGATGACATTACTTTATTGCTTGTGGTCTTGTAGAACTATTAGGACATGTGTATGCGTTCTTTATTGTTTATGGAATTTGTGGTTGTTTGTGTTTAAATGTAGGACATTAAGTGGGTATGAAAATACCAATGGCCCATGAAGGGAATGTTAATGAAAAGCTCATGATGGGGATGCAGTGGGTATGAAAGTACCATTGGTCCATGAGGGGCTTGATTTATCCATCTTCTGTAGGTACACTAACACGCGTTAAACCGCTAGCAACCTTTGCAAGTGCGTTTTGCCACCATGTACGAACGATTCGCATTAGCGAATTGTTGTCTTTGTTATGGTGAGGACGATTAGGATGAGTTAAATTCTATCAAGTCACCTAATCAACCAAACTTAATAACAAGTCAAATGTTATAATCTCACCGCAGTCCGTAATTGTGCCTAAAAGTTTCAATCCGTTCATTAACTCATTTCTGCAGTAAACCGCTAACTCCGCATGTAGCTGTACCAAAACGGCTATAACCGTGGCTGTGGGTGCTGGAAATGTGTCCTTGAGTAGGCATTGGAAAACTGAGAAAGTAATCTTCAGATCATGTATTCAGGCCTTGGCAAGATTCATTCAGCTGGTGGCCCAAAAATCTGATCAAACGCCTGTATAGTTAGTCTGTCCAGAATCTGTTCAGCAGCGAAAACTGACTTCAAAAATTCATATCGATTGATCTGTATGTTGAAACTGGTCGTATGAGTAACTAGCAGAAAGCTGGGTTCATTGACGACATCTTTTGTATACAAAGTTTCTGGCAAGGTCATGGTAAAATTTTGCCAAAAACATGATTTATATAGGAAGGTCAATTCTACACGGAAATCCTGATTCAGCGACCGGTCGAGTTTCCAATATCCATAACTCACAAATCACTAACCGTTTTGGGCCGTTTGATGGACCATCAGAAAGTTGAGAGAGTTACCTACCGTTTGGTATTCAGAACTTCTGGAGTTTCGGCCAATCTGAGGCACAAAGGTTAAGATCCGTCTCACCGCTGTTCTGTCCAGAGGCAGAATTCAGCAGCAACGTTGATCATTAAAATTCTGTAGTTTCCAAATCGTTTGGCAGACAGAGTCATATATGAGTATGAGTTGGAAAGCTGGGAGAGTTTCCCAACTTTTTGGTGAGCGGCTCCGGAATAGTTTTGCAACAGAACTGCTCCGTTTTCACTTTTTCCTTACTGCTATTTACTTATTGTAGAATTCCGCATTGCGTTACGATTATGATCAACTTGGGGGCTTAGTATTGCTTTTCATGGCTGTGCTTTTAGATGGACATGGACAACCACCCCCACGTCGCCATCGTTGAGGATGGGAGGCCGTGTTCCACAGGCTAGCATCGCTCGGGGTTCCCGCAAGTGCTTTATGATACGCTTCTCCACCTTGGATACAATGGGGATGTATCGATCTACCGTGCTCGCATGTACATGGCGCATAGCATGGGGCAATGCGAGGTCAACGTGACGATTCCTATTCGACCAGAGGAGTCGTGGTTAGTAACTGTCATGGGTGTGGAGCTAGATGACACCATCGATAAGACGGCACACTTCGCCCTTGCGCCGCTGTGACGCCGCTCGCGCTCTTTCTGTTTCACTACTAGGGAGATCCCGTGTGGCAGCAGCGTTTTGAGGCCGTGTCTGATCCCGAGGGTCCACATTACCACGCAGGCATGGCTGCGATGGTTGAGTATGTCCAAGGCTTGTTTAACCTGCAACACAGCACTGACGCGACAGTCATTCAGTAGCATCTCTGCATGGCAGCTTGTGAGGAGCGCTACACCGCCACATCGTGGGAGCTCGCACAGTTCAAGTGTAAGAATGACCTTTTTCGTGGTGGTACAGTTCCTCCTTCCGACCAGGACCAGGAGTTGAAGGTTGCGTATCATCGCCTCAGTGACACTGAGCACACGTGGCACTATATTTGTCAGCAACTTGATGCGTCTCGGGAGATGGTGGATGAGCGTACCCACACGATCATACACCTAGAGCATGCCAATGAGCAGCAGGACTTTGAGCTCGCAGAGAGGACAATAGTGATTGCCTCTTTGGAGTAGCAAGTTTAAATGTTACAGCTTTTGGTGCCGCCTGCACCCACAGCACCCACTGTGGTGCCCGATGTCGACAAGGCTTAGGTTGGGATGAGTCTGGATGTGACATAGGCTGACCTTTTGTTGTTTTGAGTGGATGAGTTAGACTAGCAAGTAGCTTGATAGTCTATAACTTGAATGTAGCCTGTGGCGTGAGAACAAAGTTCTTGTGCTCCTTTTGTTTTTGATAGGCGGGTTATGTTCCACCACTTGTACAAATCTCCTAGGACATCTTTTGTAATGCTTGTATGGACTAAGATGATGAATGGAAATAGAAGTTACTTATGTAAATGCAATTGTCCAACTTTCATATTGTATTTACCTTCAGCCCAACTCACATCATACACTACCGGATTGTTACAATATCTAATAATGTGAGTTACTCGTGACAGATGGTGCGAACCCGAGCCGCTGAGGATACCACGCTCGACATCCCCGAAGGGTCTGCTGGCTGAGGTCATGGTCGTGGCCATGTTCTCATGCCAATCCACCACCACTTCTACTGTGGGCACATGTCAGCATTGATGACTTGCTAGCAACTCAGAACGAGCTCATGAGGATGCTTGTGTGTAATGAGGCAAACCGTGGAGAGGAACGCCTGCAGCACCACCGGCAGTAGGACATGAACACGTCCTACTTTGACTTCTTGGCTACTCATCCGTTGGGTCTTTTCTGGGGCTAGGGGCCCGTTTGATGCGGACAACTGGCTCTGCACCACCGAATCAAAGTTCGGTCTGTTACACTGCACAGAGTACCAGAAGACTCTGTATGCCGCCCAACAGCTGAGGGGTCCAGTAGGGGCCTGGTGGGCATCATATCTCACAACATTGCCGACAGACCACCACATGGCGTGGGATGAGTTCCGTGTTGCTTTCCGTGGTTACCACTTGTCAGCGGGCACCATACACCGCAAGCTTGTCAAGTTTCTAGAACTGCGCCAGGGGAATCGATCTATGTACTACTACACCCAAGAGTTCAGCAACCTAGCACAGTACGGGGGGCATCACATGGATAGTGATGCTAAGAAGGCTGAGCTCTACTGCAAGGGGCTCAATATTCAGTTGCAGGACCGCTTAGTGCAGAATCTAAACTTGTCCTATAATGATCTTGCCAGTACTGCCATTGATCAGGAGGGCACCATGAGGGTTTGTGAAGTGGCTGAGGAGAAGAAGAGGAAGAGGAACACACCAGGACCCACCGGAGGTAGTTCTAGTGATGGGCCACCAAAGTACTGTATGGTTTACACACCACCCACGAGACAGTCGCACCGACCTCCACAGTTTTAGAGAAACCACCAGCAGTTTCAGCCGCAGCAGCAGTAGTACACTCGTGCTCCATTCACTCTGTAGCACCCGAGGGCAGCTAGACCACCATAGCAGGTCACACCAATGGGGTACCCGTGCTATAACTGTGGGAAGGTTGGGCACTTTGCCAAGGATTTCCGCCTGCTAAGGCCGGCAAACTCACCTCATACTCTAACACCAATGGCCAACTAGCAGAAGAGCTAGCAGAGGGGCTCAGTGCAATGATCTGGCCATACCAACTACACTACCATGGAGGAGATACCCACAGGAGAGGAAGTCCTTGCGGATACGTTCTTTCTCAATGAACACCCCATCATTATATTGTTTAATTCTGGGGCTTTGCATGATTTCATAAGTTCCACATGTGCTGAGAGGGCAAGATTAACACTTGTGGCGTCAGGGGCACCATATGTGATCAATACACCTGGAGGTCGAGTGGATATTGACCGTATAGCTCAGAAGGTACTGCTCGAGTTATTCGGGAGGGTAATTAACACAAACCTTATCGTTCTAAGTGGTCATGGAATAGATGTCATCCTAGGGATGAGATGGATGAAGTTACACATGGTTGTATTGGATATAGCTGCCAGACTAGTCCACCTATACTTGCTCATGTATGGAGAAGTAACTCTGCCTCTTCCTATTATTTCTCGCAGCAGGGAATGCTTACATCACGTGGTTGAGAGAAGGTTAGAAGACATTCAAGTGGTTCAAGCATTTCCAGATGTGTTTCCTGAGGATTTGTCGGGAATGCCTCCAAAGAGAGCCATTGAGTTCAAGATTGAGTTGCAACCCGGTACGTCTCCTATAGCCAAGGCTCCATACAAGATGTCACCTCTTGAGTTGATAGAATTGAAGATGCAACTCCAAGATTTGCTAGACAACGGTTTTATACGCCCAAGTTCATCACCTTGGGGTTGTCCGGCATTGTTCATGTCGAAGAAAGAGATCTTTGTCTATGTGTGGATTATCGACCGCTTAATGCAGTCACCATCAAGAACAAATATCCTCTTCCACGCATTGACATCTTATTTGATCAGTTAATGGGTGCCCAAGTGTTCTCCATGATTGATCTCAGCTCCAGTTATCATTAGATTAAAATTCGTGCCGAAGATATCCCCATGACTGCTTTCACGATGAGATACGGGCTCTACGAGTACCTTGTTATGTCTTTTGGATTGACAAATGTGCCGGCACACTTCATGTACCTCATGAACTCCGTATTCATGCCGAAGTTGGATAGGTTTGTCGTGATTTTCATCGATGACATACTCATATATTTGAAGAGTATGGTAAAACATGAAGAGCATTTGCGAGTCGCGCTTCAACGACTGCGGGATCATCAACTCTATGTGAAGTTTAGCAAGTATGAATTCAGGATTAATGAAGTGCCATTCTTGGGTCACGTGGTATGACCAGAAGGAATCACTATGGACCCTGGCAAGGTGAGAGATGTCTTGGATTAGAAGCCGCCAACATCTGTAACTCAAGTGCGCAATTTTCCTGGGTTGGCGGGTTATTATCGGAGGTTCATTCCGAATTTCTCCAAGATCTCAAAGCCTATCACAGAGCTGTTGAAGAAAGGTAACAAGTATATATGGAACAAAGACTGTGATGAAGCTTTCAACACTTTGAAGAAATTGCTAACCACATCACCGGTGCTAGTGCAGCCCAACATCGCTAAGCCTTTTGATGTTTATTGTGATGCTTCCAGCACTGGTTTGGGTTGTGTCCTAATGCAAGAAGGGTGAGTGATTTCGTACTCCTCACGACAGTTAAGACGCCACGAGGAAAATTAACCGACTCATGATCTCGAGTTGGCAGCTGTGGTGATGGCATTGAGGACGTGGCAACATTATCTGCTTGGGAATGTGGTTCACATCTATACGGACCATAGAAGTTTGAAGTGTATCTTTACCCAATCAGATCTGAATATGAGGCAAAGAAGATGACTAGAACTAATCAAGGACTATGAGTTGGAAGTGCATTATCACCTGGGGAAGGCAAATGTGGTTGCAGACACATTGAGTTGTAAGGCTCACTACAACTACTTGCTAGCTGTACGTTCTTCGGGAAAGGAATTTATCACCTGAGTGTTACCGGAATTGTTAGTGTACAACATCCCTCTGACACCGACTTTGAGAGGTGAGATCATTGCTACATAGAAGCATGATAAGGGTGTGAAGCATATCCAGAGGGGTCCGAGTGGGTGATCCAAAGGTTGCATGTTTCTGTGTGGATATGGAAGGTACACTGTGGTTTAAGAATCGATTGGTCATACCATGGAGAGAGGCTTTAAAGAAAAAGATTCTTGACGAGGCTCACACATCGAGGTACTCTATTCATTCAGGTAGTACCAAGATGTACCATGATGTAAGGCAACAATTCTGGTGGACAAGGATGAAATGCAAGATAGCTCACTATGTGTCAGAATGTGATATCTGCCGGAAGGTAAAGGCCGACTACATGAAGCATGGAGGGTTACTACAACCATTGAATGTTCTGGATTGGAGGTGGGATGACATAAGCATGAATTTTATTGAGGGTTTACCTATGACCGCCCGCAAGTTTGATTTGATTTGGGTGATCGTGGATCGGTTCACCAAATCAGCTCATTTTATACCTGTCAACACCTGCTATGATACTCAGAAGTATGCTGAGGTATATGTTGCTCGTGTGCTATGCTTGCATGGAGTTTCAAAGATGATCATTTCCGATCGAGGGTTGCAGTTTGTCACTTGCTTTTGGGAGCAATTGCACACGTCCCCGGGGACTCATTTGATTCACAATTCGGACTATCATTCGCAGACGGACAACCAAACTGAATGAGTAAACCAGATCATGTATGATTTGTTATGAGCTTGCATAATGGAACACCCAGGGTGTTGGGATAAGAACTTACCCTGGGCTGAATTCTTGTACAATAATAGCTACTAGGAAAGTCTAAAAATGGCACCATTTGAAGCGCTATATGGATGATGATGTTGTACTCCACTCAATTGGATTGAGCCTGGGGAGAAAACTATATTTGGACCTGATCTAATTGAAGAGGCCAAAGCATCTGTCAGTTGTATTTAGGAGAACCTAAGGGCAGCAAGATCGTTCCAAGAGAGTTATGCAAACAAGAGGCATCAACCTTTAGAGTTCGCGGTTGGGGATCATGTGTATCTCAAGGTTCCACCCATGAAGGGCATGAAAAGATTCAGAATGAAAGGAAAACTAGCACCTCGCTATATCGAACCATTTCCCATCCCTAAGAAATGTGAGAACGTAGCGTACAAGCTAGAACTGCCACCATCGTTGATAGGGGTGCATAATATCTTCCACGTGTCACAGCTAAAGAAGTGTATAAAGACACCTGTGGATGTTGTGTTACTGAAAGTGGCACCACTCGAGGCTAACTTGACGTACCCCGAGCATCTGGTCAAGATCTTGGATCAGAAGGACTGTGTCACATAGCGCAAAACTATCAAGTTCTTCAAGGTACAATGGAGTAATCATACCGAAGAAGAAGCCACTTGGGAAAGTGAAGACTTTTTATGATCGTGCCATCTGAATTTTGTTTTGGCATAGTTAGGGTGTGTGCGACTGTTCGCTACCCTTATTTAGTCATTTCCTTCATTGAAATCTCAGAACGAGATTTTTTGTTAAGGGGGAAGACTGTAACACCCCTAGTTTTCACTGTAGACATTCCTTGTACTCTATAGTGCATCAACTTGTATGATACTGGAATTTTCAAAGGCAATCAAACTTGGTTCAAGATGGAATTCAAACTCAAACCCTTTCCATTATTTCTCAAGACAAGTAAATAAGTGCATGTGTGGAACTTCAAATCTAACCATGCAATCAGGTCAATCTAAATGAATATTTTGGGAAAGGAAGGCAAATATGAATTTTGGGGAATTTACCATATTTTTTCAAACAAGTTTAGATCCCTAATAAATTCAACTCAAGTTCAAAAACAGTTATGCTTCCAAAATTTTTAATTCAAATTCTGTTTCGAATTTGAACTTAATTCCAAAAAGAAAGTTGTTCCTTATCTTTTAGTCTATTAGCATGCAAAATCTGGTAATTTTCAGAGCAAATAAGGGTGGTTTTTCCAATTTTCAATTCGGTTCAATTTAGAAAGTTTAAAATCAATTGCTATCGGGTTGGGGTCTCTACAGTGTGCCCGTTAAGGCAATCCTGGTCACGCCACTTTCAAATTCTGACCCCGGACCCACATGTCAGGCCGGTCCGGCTCGACTCCGACGTCCGTCGCTGACCAAAGGGGCCCGCCCCGACTCTCTATCTCTCCTCCACCTATAAGAGGGGGCAGTGGCCGGAAATATCTACCCCTTTTGCTATTTCTTCCTCCACGCTGAGATTTCGCCCCAGGTTTCACGACCATTGGGCAAGAACTCCGGCCTCCACCGCGCATCCCACGGGCGACCTCCGTCGATGTCGATGAGCGCTCGCTCCTGTGCTTCCCGTCGCCGATGAGGCATGGCCTAGTGTCCGCACTACCCATGTGCAGCTCAGGGACCGAGCTAGGGACTTCTTCCCTGACTTAACAAGAGTTTTCACCTTCAACGCCATCGGCCGCCGCTACCCCGACCACCTTGTCGGTGAGGACCTCTCTCCGGCCTCCCTCTCCTAGATCTTCATGTTGTGGCTTGTAGCTTGTTCCATGTCGAAGGTCTAGGTGAAGACCTTGTCACCGTTTAGCCGTCGACGCGCCAGTGAGCACCGTGCCACGCCGCGTCCACTGGACGCGCACCATGCGGTGACCGCGTGCTGAGCGCGCTCTAGCTATGAACTGGATGGCATGGGCCGTCCAAAGGTCATCTTTTTGGGCTGACTAGCTGGGCTTCGATCCAGTGTGCCACTGTGGCCATGGGCTGCAATGAGGCCCAGACAAATAGTGAACTTTTTCAATTTCCTTTGGATTTATTCAAATCTAATTCAAATGCAATTTGGTTTGAATCAAAATCTCCTCAAATTTGTTCAAACAAAGTATTTGAATAAGTTTAATTTGAATTCAAATAGGAAAATTTGTGTTAGGTTTTCAAATTCAATTCAATTTGATTAAACCATTTGGAAAATGCTCATAATAGTATAAATTCTTTAGAAATTCATAGAAAATTCTATATCACTCAAAATTATGAAACTTGGACCAAAATTCTTAATTTTTCCTACTCATCTTGTTATTTAGATTTGTGCTACTGTTTTGGGCAGTACCTAAGTGATGATAGCTTTCTTTCTCATATGAGGAGGTCGAGGCTTATTTAAGTGGTGTCATTAGCATGTCATGTCCAAGTTTAAGATGAGGTGTATTTAAATGCATGGCTGATCATATTAGACTTCTTATGCCATGGCATGGATGTTGATTAGCTTGGGCAGCACCCCTTAATCTTATGTAACTTATTAAGGTTAAGTAATTGAAGTTAATGAAGGAAATGTCTAAACTAACTTATTAACCAATATAATAGCTAATGAGCCATGTTGTTGAGTTAATTACTTCTCCTTGCTCTTAAACGTGAACATTCCTACATACCTTGTTTATAGGTTCTAACGCCACTCGTGGTTAAGAGGAGCTTGGGGGACAACACTCACCAAGTCACGCATGAACTAACTCTCCTTCCTTTGAACAAGGCAAGCACCGGTTGCATAACCTTCATTAGGATGTTTACATTCACACTTTACTTTCTGCAAATGATTGTGCATTTAAGTATAGGAGTTCCGTGGAAACTTAGATGCATTAGGGTTACCCTTACCCTTATACCTTGTTTACCCCCGCAATGGAGTAGGCGATAGAATGGCTATGCTTAGTAAATAGGCCACCGGTAGAAGCCGAGTGGTTTATGGCCACTCACAATAGGCCCCTTCTCACGATGGTGATTCTATGTGGATTATGTTATCGACGGGTTCTTGTTGGATTATTCAAGACTGGGTGGGGCAATTAGGGGAAAGTGAGAAATACTGGATGGGAAGGGTGAGAGTGTAATGGTTCATAAATTCAGAGCTCTGAGAATGGTAGCCCCCGCCTACGTCGATTAAGGACTGCATCAGTTGAGACCCTTGGAACAAGCATTTGAATTGTGTACTGGCGCATACGGGCACTAATACCCCTAGAAACTAAGTAGCTCGACGGTCGTCGAGTTGGACGATAACTTACCTCGCTTCACAGA
>VSTD030002822.1:0-11453 GCA_008808055.3 Sporobolus alterniflorus
TAGAATTTAGAAGTGGATTCAAATTTGTTAGGCAAAAGAATATTTTTTAAATTATTAAATTAATTTAGGACTTATATAATTATTTGTTGCATTTCATGCCGCCTGCATTTTATTTTGAATTGATTGAGTGCCTAAGGGTTAGACTCATTTAGAATTCATTTGAATTCAAATTTGTTTTGATTTTGAATCAAATCATGCAAAAATAGAAAGGATTTAAAAATCTAAAAAAAACCTCTCGGGCCAAATCCTCAACCGGCCCAGACTCCCTTCTCTTTTTGTTTCTTTTTCTTCCCCATGCAAAGCCCGACAGCAGCCTGCTGGCCCGCTTAATTTTCCTTTATTTTCTTTCCTATTTCCCCATCGTCACAGCCTGCCTGGCCCAATCCCTTTTTCCTCATGAGTAGCCTGCTCGACCCAGCTTCTTTCTGCGCTTAGGCAGCACGTGTCAGCCCACAATGACCTACAGCCGGCCTAGCCACCGTTTCCCCGGTGCCAACCCAGATTCTACCCCGGGTTAACCCGATGCTCAACCCGCCTAACTTGGCGTTAACCATCCAGTAGAGCATGCCGCCCAACCGTGCCACCTGTTCGCTCCACCGCCATGCCACGCTTGACCCGCTGGTTCCACCCGTACGCTATGGCTGTCTTGGACTCCATTCGTCATGCATAGAACCGAAGAAGAGGATTGAAGAGAAGCAAGGGATGAAGGTTATCCCCAAGGTCAGAATCAAAATCGAATACCAACCAAACTCAAATCACAACTGGATTTGGTGATAGATGAAGACTTGAATCCTTATGCGACACATCTAGGCCATGTTTCCCCCTCTATATATAGCCCCCGGTGACCCCCCCCCCTAGCCCCTCACCGTGCCACAAATCCACGATCAAAGCCACCCCATCGACTCGTCGAACCAAAGCCTTCTGCACTGAGCTGCTGCTTGGGGGGAGGACCCCCTACCACCACCACCGTTGTCGGAGCCATCTCGGAGTCGGAGCTTCAATGGAAGTTGCCCTCATCGATGCCAAGCTCCGCCCGAGTCACCCCATCATCGCCAGCCGCCACTGCCGCCCACTGTTTCCTCATAGTAAGCAAAATGGGTTCCCCTTGTCTCCCCGATCCCGTAGGGCCAAACCCCGTAGAAAACTGACCTCCGCAGCCCCCTAACCATGTTGCTCTAGCAAGCGGGCATGGAGCGCTACCGCCATCACCCCGAAGTGGCTCCCAACTATCCATCGCGCCACCTATGGTTGCGATTAGAAGCCGCATACCCCTTCGATCTCATTAAATCCAAGCCGTCCATCCTTGCTTCAACGGCCAAGATTAGATCGAAAACATACCATTTCACAACATTAAATCAGAGTTGCACATTGTGAGATCAACGACCAGTGTCTAATGAAGAGCTATAGACCCATGCGCTAGTTGCCGTGGACCCGGTCTATCGGACCGTGAACCTTTTCCTTGATTTTTCCTTTACAAAAATAATTCTGAAAAATCCTATGTTTAGATTTTTTTGCAAAAGAGCCCCTGGACTTTTCTTTGTTCATTTTCCAATCCTTTTTCAGTTAAAAAATAATCCTTTTAATTCCAAAAAATCCTAAGTCTTGTTCTTTTTACATATAAACCCATCAGTTTTATTTTAATTATGTTTTGGTCCCTGAGATTTTACAAAAACACCCTCAAAGTTTTCCAAAATTATATTTTTACCCCTATAATTTTACAAATAGGTCCTTACATAATATTTTATTTAATTACAAATTAGTCCTTAGTCTTTAAAACCACATAACTTTTTAACCATAGCTCCAATTCAAACATGTATGTCTCAAGTGTATCCATTTTTTGTAGAATATTTGTGGAAATTTGATTCCTGGACACACATATTATGAGTATTCAGTTTAGCCTTAAAACCAGGTATGACAAGTACTTATCATCTAACCCAGTATTCCATGGTCGTATGAGACACATTGAAGTGGATTACCACCTTGTTCGTGATCAGGTGCTACAGCGCAAGCTTGACGTTCGGTTTATTTCTACTCACGA
Organism: Sporobolus alterniflorus; assembly: GCA_008808055.3. NCBI lineage: Eukaryota > Viridiplantae > Streptophyta > Magnoliopsida > Poales > Poaceae > Sporobolus > Sporobolus alterniflorus. Next base: position 2,039 of record VSTD030002822.1, read on the forward strand.
TCAACTTGCAGACGGCATCACAAAGGCGTTACCACAACAACGGTTCAATGATTTTTGTAACAATCTCAACTTAGATAAGTGGTGATTGAGGGGGGCAGGGGGGTGTTAGACATATGTATGTTTGTTATACTCCCTCAACCACGAGTCCTCAGTACGTTTGGATACCTAATAAGTATGTTGGATCTCAATAGCCTTTCCCTTGTTCTAGGACTCAGGGGGTTCTTTCTTGTTGAAGTTGTTGTGCCTAGCTTCGGCAGGCGCCTATATCAAAATGCAGTCGCGACCTCATATGTGAGGTAGAATGCTTCACCAAGCTTCACAGCGACAAGCTCATCTGTTTTTCATTTTTTTGGTCCAAAAAGTTTGATTAGAAAGATGGAATGAATCAAAACACATATCAATCAATAAAGCTTTGGGCGCGTCGTAAGGAGAAAATTATTTCAAATGGAACAAGCTAAGGGAGATAAGGGACCTGGTCATGGTGCTTAAAAATTAGGTCCCCATAAGTGAAGCCTCCAACAATAATGTCATCCATTAATCCCATATACCTATATAAGGATGAACCAATATATATCATTTAAACCTATTCTCTAGACATGCAAAGCATCCACGTCATCTGTTGGTTTCTGGGCAGCGCACAGCCGCATGTCACCATTTTACTCTGCCCCAGCTAGCCACGTTTTTCCTCTGTGCCACTAACAAGATTCCCTGGCACGCGCCACCATTTTTTGTCTACACCATCGATCAAATGAATCCCGCACCGCGCAAGGCACCATTGTGCGCCAGCTTTTTGGTCTGCCCCATCGCTGTCAAGCTTCTCACGCCCCAAGTTCCTCAACCTCTGCCCGCTGCGGCACCTTGTGGTCGGCTCCTCCACCACCTCTCCATTTTTCTTTGCCAGCACTACATCACTGTCAAGCTTCTCGCTCCCCGCGTTCGTCCACCTCTGCCCGCGCCAGCGCCTTGTGGTCGACTCCGCGCGAGGCACCATTGCGTGCTAGCTTTTTGGTCCGCCCCATCGCTATCAAGCTTCTCGCGCCCGGCGTTCATCCACCTCTGCCCGCGTTGGTGCCATGGGGCCATTTCCTCTGCCACTCTCCATTTTACTTCGCCAGCACCACATCGCTGTCAAGCAAGCTTCTTGCGCCCCGTGTTCATCCACCTTTGCCCATGCCAGCGCCTTGTGGCCGGCTCCTCCACCACCTCTCCATTTCTGAGATAGCTTTGCTGCTGCAGATGGTTGCGATGCGCAACAGCCAGGAGCGGAAAAACTACTTGGAGGATCTGGAATGTCGCCAGGAAGACGAAGCAGGTATGCCATGGCATGCGTTCCTTTATGTGCTATAATGACAGCTCATGGTGCGTTCAAATGCGTTTTCAATTTTCATCAAAGCAAGGAAAATCTTCAGTAATTAACAATGTTCATGCGCCCTAATGAAGGCAAGAAACTGCAAGCTCTCCACTTTGTGTTGACGAGTGGTGAAGGCCTTTTCTATATCCGTAGATGAATCTCGGGCTATACAAATCTTGCATGATTGCTCCCACCTCCCTCTTCATCAGCGTCCATGCATAATCAGTCTGTGGTAGGCATTCTTTCGTGACACCATCTGGCTGTCCAGCAACAACCATATCTCATCGATCTACAAGTCCAAACTACAATAAGGTTGTACTCCCTATGGCTGCTGTGAGCCTGTGACTCTAGGTCAGACCATGAGAGATGACACCAACATACACTGACTTTCTTCTCTCCAAACAGCACACAAATGATTAGCCAATTCCCATCCGTCCCTTACTCTCTTCCCTAGAAACATTACTGCTGAGACACTGATGCATGTGGTGTGTTTTAGAATTGTTCACCAACGTTAATTTTAGTCACTTAAATACACATCATATTTGTTTTCTGATGATTTGTATATGTGGTTTGATTGCTTTGCTAAATTCAGAACAATACGGTCCATTGGCTTCTTCCTTTCCATCCTAGCTATATATATGAATGCACTACTAACTTTACCTTTCATTTTACTATTTGCAGGCACCTGCTACAGCAAAATCTTTTTAGTTTACATCGATTTCTAGGTATAGTATTTTATATTCATGAATTTATTCCAATATATAATGCAGTCCATTGCCATAGTGCCCGTAGAAAATATGTCAATAATATCTACATGTTTCAATACAATTAGTGACCAGCCATTTGCAGGAGCATTGGAATATGCTAGAACATGTTATATCTCCCGTATATTTATGTTGAAAGACGATTAGTTAAGGTGCCTAAAGGTTCACTCAAATCCTTATTGTGAAATTCATTTTAATTGTTTGTATTGTTTCTATCTTTATGCCAATTATTGTAGATTCTAACTTTTTCTCAAAATTTTCCTCTTTATAATGGTCTGAGAATAAGTTTCACCTCTATGTGTGAAAGCTGGTATATTTTCTTTGTAATTTCTCTATGCAAGTAAATTGTAAAACAATTGAAGTATTCTATTTTTGTGATTTATACTTCCATGTCATTTCATTTGTAGCAAGCAATACTTAAAATTGATGTTACTCCTAGATGTTCCAAGATCACATCATGTCTTTTCTTTCTCTAGTACTAAACATTCAGTGTAGGTGTATTTCCTTTGTTTTTTTAGGTTGGCTTAGCATCCATTTTATGATCCAAATCTTTGTGAAGCAGAAAATAGCTAATTCACGCAACATACATTACATCCCTATGCCGTTTTTTTCAATATATATCTATGTCCTTTATATTATATGCACATGTTTGATGTGTATGGTGCCAAGTGCGGCTAACTAATTATATTTGTTAGTTATATTATATGCCTATGTCCTTTATATTATATGCCTTTGTAGTTGGCCTTTTCCAAACTATGCTTTATTAACTAAAGCTGCAAAAGATAGTAAATGCTCTGAACAGAGATCTGCTTCCCCGTGATGAGCAGTTCATATAAGATTATGAGCAAGAACTCAAATTGATGTTGTAAGTATCTTACTTTCAGGTCATCATCCCTCCACCCGTGCCTCATCATCTGCCATCAAGAATTTCATACATGCTATTTTTCTCTTCTTTGTACTTTCATTTACCTTCTTCAAATTGTTTCATGCAAATATATTATGCTTCAACTATTTCATAAAACTTATATTGCTCTACCCACAACACATTGCGCGGAGTTATTAATTAGTAATTAATAAATTTTGTGAACAACATTTGTTGGCTAGTGTGCTCTACAACGTGTGGAGTAGCCAAGTCCGGAAGGAAGAGGCCCTGGAACGACAGAGTAGAACCGCCTATCTATGACCTGGAAAGGCCGCCCTGCCGTTCTCAACTAATGCTCTTGAGCATAACCAGGATATTTCCTAAAGGTATGGGATAAACTGCATGTGTATAACTTATAAACGTATACCAAACTCGCTTGATTGAACAACAGTTTTTTTTTTGTCTGACAAATATGGAGGCCCAACAACCATGTCTGTTCACTATCTCAACTCATACAATGAGTGAATTTCGACATCACAAAAACACCTTTTTCTTTAATTTACTGTCGTTGTCATGCTAGTGACTGTACGGTTAACTGGCATGACACATTCATTCTATTGATAAACTTCATTAGATCTGCTACAGTGTTTTAGGGTACCGGAAGTGTCTAAGGTTTTCTTTAATCTCAGTTATTAATTTTTATTATCTCATTGATAAATTAATAATTCTGGTATTTGACCCACACTAATTTTATAATAGTAGCGATGTTCATCAAACTAGATGATGATCACCCATTAAAAAGTGACTGATAAAAATGTGAGTCATTTCATAATTTTGATCAATCATTATAGGCTAAAATATATTGATAATATAAAATGACTGACCAAAATCATAAATAGCTAATATTTTGATCAGGCATTTTTAAATAGATGAGCATCACCTTAGAAAATAAATCATCACCTAAAATAATAAACCAATAAATTCATTACCTAAACCACCCTACCATACCAACCGAACCAGCCCACCAACCGACGCCCGCTCACCCTGCCCCCGCGCGCCCAGCCCCGCTCTTTCCGTCATCTCCCTCTCATTCCATCCGCACCACATGCGACGAATCGGTTCACCCCTGCTTCCACCCATTACATATTTTTTCCGACGGATACATAGATCCCCATTTCGTCGTTCGGTACTAGTCCCGCCGCCTCTTGGGATAGGAGGCTGCTACCAAGTACAGTAATTTGACACGTTCTCTGGGAGAGACCCCGCCGCCTCTATGACTTGAACCTGTGACGGCATCGGGCTCCGGCGACTAGGGCATAGTTGATGCCTGGAAGAAAAATCGGTATCAGACAAGAAAGTTTGGATGAGGATGCCTACATGGCACCAAGAACGAGAGCTTCATCTGTCCGCGGAACCTACTACTGCTAGCTGGACTGTCAGGTTTCCTTTTAGCGGCCCATTAAGTAGACCCAGATGAAATAGAACCACGAACGGAGTCGGCTTCTCTCTTGTTGAGGTCCAAATCTAAGACCGACACAAATTATAGCCACACATATCCTGTTCAATTTGTTACTTTTAGATTCCATCTATATGTCATAGACAGTGTCCCGGGTCTGGCCATCACATCCAACATCTTTCGGATGTCACATGATGATGAATCAAGGACTATGAGCATCTCCAACCGATAACTAAGACATCGTTAGAAAATAAAACACCTTAGAATAGCTCTGGTGTTACACCAACTCCGGAAACAACATAGGAACTTCCAATACAAGCCCTCTATGTTGCCACATTTGGAGAACTCCTTCCCACACCCAAAATTGTGAAATCCGTCGTTCCCCTTCAAAATTACCGGCGTGTGTTGGGTGCGAGCTAAAGGCGTCATGAAAATGATCGACATGGGCCGCTACCACTAGTGGGGCACGAACCGACGAAGGGCGCCCAGGGAGGCTTTCATCTACAAATAAGTTATGGGTTTCTATTTTTGTAGGGACTTGGAGTTCCTCCCAGATCACAAGACGGAGGCCTAAGAGCACCACTAGTGGGGCACGAACCGACTAAGAGAGTTGCCGAAGGTCTAGGGAAGGTGACTGAGCGAAGGCTAGCTCAGGGCCAGCTACATGTGGCGGCAACAGATTGGCACACTCCAAAGGCGATTACGTGAGGTAATATTCTAGATTACCCCCTTGATTGCGTACTCTACAAATGAGGTAGGTGGTTAAGCGAAGCTAAGACATTGTAATAGGGATGTTGGTGTTTTCTGCATCAGCAAATAATAGGGTCTACAAGATCGCGCATTTCCAGTTATGATATGGTCTCACAAACAAAGAACACAGTATTTGTCCTGGTTCAGGCCCCTCCATAGCCATACGTCCAGCGGATTGATATTGATAGAAACAAGTGTTATAAAGGGTGAGTAGAGAGCTCAACTAGTTCACATGTGAAGGGCAGATGTTCTTTTATAGGTAGCCCTGGGGTCCCCAAACTATGGTAAAGTTTCCTTATAACTCAGGTTCGGTAACATGATATGTGGGACCCCAGGCTAAAATATCGTCATTTGAGGTCTGGCAGAGACGGCTCGGCTGTCATCCTTGCACCCGGGTACTGACGTGGCTGGAGCTTGGGATGGTTTTTGATGGTGCCACCATCTTGAATTGCCTTACTTGGTTGCTAAGCTTCCCCTCGTGGGGGTGATGTGGAGCAGCTACGCTGCCACCTGCACTAGGCTACGAACTGTAGCCAACAGGCAAGGGTACAGAACCTTCTAACGGTTGTTGTCCCATCCCGTCGCACTGTATAGGTCAACGCAGCCTCATACTACCTTTCCGGGGGGTGCGAGACCCCCGTGATTGGTAATCCGCCTTGGTGTTGACCTACTTTACTTGGTCACTAAGCTTCGCCCCATGGGGGATGATGTGGAGGGGCTACATTGTGACCTGCACCAGCCTATGAACTGTGGCTGACAGGTGTGGATACAGAGCCTTCGATAGGTGTTGTCCTATCCTGCCACACTGTATAGGTCGGTGTGGCCTTGAATTGCCTCTTTGGGGGGGAGACCCTAGTGGACAAGATCTGTTATGGAGAATCCCACCTTTATCGGGGTGAGCTTATCCGATGTTAGAGTGATCATGATGATTATGCATGTTCTCATGGTGTAGTTGCTATGTCAGGTGGTGACAGGAGTGCCTATTCACTACGCACACGTGGGCGCCTTTGGTCAGGTCTTGTCATGTGTAGTATTAAATGGCTCTGCTACCTGATGGTCCAGGCTCTATGGTAACTTGCCCGGTACTGAGAACCCCTAAGCGTGGCTACCGGGGGCTCGGGTGTGTTTCGAGTTAGGTCACAAGGAGTCAGATTGGGCTGACAACTGGTGAAATCCTACCCGCTCATGACCATTGAGGTGGGGAAAATAGACTGGTACGAATCATGCCTGACTTTATTTCTTTTAAGTTGGTGGGCCCTCCCCTTCAGCCAGAAGTGGTGGGACCATATCTGGTATGAGGTACAAGGTTCCCCAGCCATTTGCTGCTAGAAGGAACTGGGTCAGGTCTAGATTTACTGGGTCATAACTAGCGGCCCGCTATACCCGGGGTACAAGACCCCGACAGTAGCCTCCGATCTACCGTCAAGAGGGTGGCCGGGCCGTTCACTCTACGGGAGGCAGAATAGGTACTCATATGTTACTACGGACACCGCCATGGGATTCTAAAGTGAGGCCATGGCACTAGAGCCTCCATGGTCATGACTCGAAATCACGTTGTTGTACCCACCGCGTAGCCCCTGAGGCTGCAGCTGAGCTGAAAGCTCAAGTGGAGGCTAAGTTTCATATATACTGTTTTGGTTTTAGCTAACAACTTATGGAGCCCTCGGATCCATCCGGGTTGTTAGAAGGTGTGTGGAGTGTGCACGGACCCCATTCTCTGGTGTTTTGATAACCCGGAGAGGCTGAACTAACCGGGTACTTGCCTAGTTGGCATGGTTCCTGCGTTCATGAGCTGGCTAACAGTATGAGACTTGGCACCGTAGTGTTGAGTTAGGATATGAGTCAAGCCTGGGTCACCGTAGGCAGGTGAGATCTAGCATGGGCAAATGTACCTCGCCATAAAACCAGACAGGGACAGATGCCCCCCAGTACAAATCTGGGTCTGATGGTTTCACGCATTGTCAGTGTTTTTTGCACTGGCAAAGGATAGGGTCTACAAGGTCGAGTCATTCTAGTTCTGAGGTGGTCTCATGAACAATGAACACACAAGAGTTTATTCCGGTTTAGGCCTCTTTGTAGAGGTAATAGCCCTACATCTAGTGGGTTGATATTGAGTAAAAACAGGTGTTACAAGGGGTGAGCAGAGTGCTCAAATGGTTAACGCGTTGAAGTGGGTTTGGATCTCATGTCCCTCTGCCTGAAGGAGGTGCAGCATACGCACAGACCCCATCCTCAGGTGTTTCGATAACCCAGAGGGGCTGAACTACCGGGTACTTGCCTAGTCGATATGGTTCTCGAGTTCATGAGCTGGCTAACTATCTGAGACTTGGCATCGCAGGTGCCGAGTCAGGATCTTAGTGGAGTCTAGGTCACCGTGCGCAGTTGAGAGCCAGCATGGTCAAGTACCCCTCCATAGGACCAGACACGGGCACATGCCCCCCCCCAGTACAAATTCGGGCATGGTGGTTTCATGCGACGTTCCTCGGTAATCCCTATCAGAAGGACCTAGACGGCTAGATGCTAGCCCACTTGAAGGGGAGGAGGAGATCACCGAGGGGCTGCTTCAAGTGCGGCGGCACCACCCCCTTCATCGCTGACTGCCCCAAGCGAAAGAAGTTTGACTCCTCCAACAAGTACAACTACAACAACTAGAACGACTCCAGTGACAAGGGCAACGGCAAGAAGAAGTACTGCTTCGAGGATAAGAAGAAGAAGTTTCAGAAGATGATGTCCCAAGTGTGTGCCGCCCTCAGTGACCTCAACTTCTCTAGTGATGACTCTCCAGCTCAGAGGAGGAGGAGAGGCCCAAGCACAAGATAGACGACTTCACCGACCTTTTCCTCATAGGTAAGTCATCGCGACACATCTCTGACTCCGACTCTGATGTAAGTGATGACTCATCCCTCGAGGGTCTTTCTTTGTGAGTCGCTGAACATGAAAATGCTCTTTGCAACCAAGACAAGTTGCTTGGTAAGGTCTTTCGTGAGAACAAAAAATTGAATCTTGTGCTTTAAAGTGCTTTTTCTGAAATTGCTTCCCTTTGATCCACGCACGATGATATGAGTGCTAAGCCATGTGACAATTGCAAAATAATCATGGTTAATTATGCAGATTTGTGGCTTGTGCATTCTCATGTTGCTAGCTTGCTTGATGGTGCTAGGTTGAAACTCAGAGAGCTTAAGGCTCGTTCTACAATTTTGGATGCTTGCACTAGTTGCCCATTGCTTAGATCTAATTTAGAGGCTACTGCCATTGCGATTAAGGATCTTAAGCACAAACTTGATCATTCTTCTCGCTACACTATTTTATCATCTTCATGCGAAGCGTGTGTCTCTCTCAAAGGTAAGCATCTCCATGCTACCAAAGAGAACACTGAGCTTCAGTAGGAGGTTTCCTATTTGACTGCACGTCTTGAGAAAACCATTTTGAATGAGAAGATGATTGAGGAGGATTTGAGCCGGGTTGAGGAGAGTGCAACTAAGTCCACAAATAGATTGGGTGTTGGGTTTGAGAGATGTGAGAAAAAGGGTGAGAAGAGTGCTCCTAAGTTTGTTCCTAGCTCCAGCTACCATAAAGAAGAGGAAGCACTCAAACCAATCAAAGCCCATTACCCATCCAATCCAAAGCCATCCTTCAACCCAATGAGAGGTGTGAAGAGAGAATTGCCCAAGTTGAGAGAGGAAGCTTTTATTTGCATGTTTTGTGGCCGTGCTGGTCACTTAGATGAGTTTTGCTTCCGACGAAAGAGAATTGAGAGGAGGCGTGTTGAGTATGCTAGAAACTCATATCGTGATGAGCTCATTGATTTTCTGCCTCATTCTTATTCTCATGTTCTTTCTCGCTTTTACTCTCATGCTTCGCCTCGCACTTCTTCACGTGCTTTTCCTCAGTTCCCTCATGGACCTAACCATCGCTCATATGGAATTGGTCCACGAGAGAACCGCTTTGAGCCTAGACGCTTTGGTTATGGCCCACGTCCTCATCGTGGTGATCGTTTCTCGTGTAGGCCTGTTTTTCCTGCTGGAGGGTCCTTCCCCCACTTTGAGACGAGATACTTAAACGGTCCACACTTTCCCCGTCGTGGTTCATGTCCCACTTGACCAAGTGGTGAGGTGCAAAGACTGTGAAAACTTTTTCTGGTCGCATGGTTAAGTGCTGGATTCCTAAGATTTATCTCACTAACCCCAGCACTGAGGCATCGACCTTTTCTCATCCTGTGTAGGTGATGGACG
>VSTD030002823.1:0-11452 GCA_008808055.3 Sporobolus alterniflorus
CATTTTCTCTCTTCTTTTTTGACATTGTTTTATTCCTATTTTTTGGCTCATATAGTTTCTATCTCTAGCCTATCTCAACTTACTTGGGACTAAAAGTCTTAGTTGTTGTTATTGTATCTTATAAACTCCACCTGCAATGTGGAGTTTGGAGATTTGGGTTGTGATAAGCAGGCTTATAGTACTTTTGTATCGTTAGAAATTACTATTCCTCCCTTCTGAACAACCAAATCAACTGTTACGTCGCCGACATGGCCGGGGAAAGTGAGTCAGTCTACACACCACTTGATGGCATGGTGTTCCTTGGTTAGTTTTTTCCTTGTTTCGACAAATAAGCTAAAGCAAATCTATGTTCATGGCACTACGTGCAGTGGTTACATTTGTAAGATCCAGCATCATCGATGTTGTTTTGTTTTATTCAGGGACGGAGCTTCAATATGGCCAAAGTATATGTAGACCACATGACTCCGGCCGCTACAATTGCGCACAGTCCTCTCGAGCATTAGCTAGTCGATATAACTCGTGTCTGAATTAATTAAGAAGCCTCGTTACAGTAGATACAGCTCAAGTGTGTTACACCGTGCATTATGCAGGTTAATTAAAGTAGTCTAGCGTCGTCTCCATCGGGCATGTCGGCTTTTCAGAAGTAGGAACATTGGGGGAAATAAACTAACCAGACACTCCCCGCCCGGGAATGGGCTGAACATCAAGCTTTTTGTACTCCATTTCTAATTGTAAAAGTATAGTAGTATGGTAGACCTAACCAATGTTCAACAAACCTCCAAAAGCCAACAATCGCTATCGACATTGTCTTCTCTTTGTTAGGTGATGATGGTCACTATACAAGCAGCCAAGGGTGTGCCCTGTCTTTTGCTTATCATTATACCTTGTTAGCACTATCCTTTTCTAGGTTCTGAAGTTTTGACGACGATGAAAAAAGATGATACAAGTGAGTATCCTCTATAACTCACCATCAACCAATTCTCTCGGTATGCGGGCAATCCACTTTAGCTGTCCAATCATTGCTACATCACCACTAAAAAATACAAAAACTTTAAAATGATATATGATTTTTATTTTAAATTTTGTTTTCACTATTTTATTCTATGTCACAAGATGAACAAAAAGATCTCAATTGCATATGTTTTGAAGAATTTTTAAATTAAAAATTATTTAGAATCAAATTTTTAATTTCAACTGCTCAAAAAATATTCCCCGTTTCTATTTCATTTTCCTTTTTTGTTTTGGCCCACCAGTATTTCTTTTTCTATCTTTTTGTCCCATCCCATACTCTTAATCATTTTTTTTGCCGGCCCTATTAGTAATTCAGCCTAACCGCCCATTCGGCCCACCGACCAATTTCATTTGGTCGTCTTCGACCTCTAGATGTCAGCTGCCGCCTTCGGCCTCTCTGGCCACCGGGTCACTCTTCGCTGTTTCGTTAGTCTTCGACACCGTGGAGCCGCCTCACCTCCCTCCGAAAAATGGATGCACTACATCGCCTCTCCTTCCCCGTTTCCATCTCCTGTAAATGGCATCATTGAAGTTCCACTGTCGCTGTCTCCCTCCCCTTGATTGTCTGCCTTCCGCTGCCCTATGCCCCTATAAAAGGTGCGATGAGAGCATCCCCCATTATCCACCGCATCCACTCCGGCTCCAATCTCTCCTCCTTGCGCCCGGAACCATCTCCCCATTGGAGCACCACTTGCCGCCTCTATTGAGCACCGTCGTGTGGCCGTTTCCGCAACTCTGCCTCCAAGTGGCACTATTGGTGAGAACCCCAACGAGCTCCTCTCTCTCTCTCTCTGTGTGTGTGTGTGCTATCATGACGACCTCTGACCTCCCGAGTCTCAGAGCGGTCGCGTGACCCCATGGTCGCAAGTCCACCATAGACCAAGAGCCAGCCGTGGTCTCATGATCCATAGACTTGATCCATGACTTTTCCTATAAAAAAATAATGTTGAGAGATCTCAGAAAATGTCAACATCGTAGGAAAGCCCTTGGATTTTTTTAATAAATCCACAAATAGCTCTTACCTTTTTCAAATTAGCATATGAACTTTACCATAACCAGTTTTTAATTTATTTTTTTACATAAAGGCCCTCAAATTTTGCCAATATTGTAATTTCCAGGTATTGGTCCTTTATATTCTTCATCTTCAAACAATAATATTTTTATGTTTTCACAAAATATTTCATTTGCTTTTCCCACGCAAATGCACGGGGTTATCAACTTGTAAAACCCGCCGGTATTGGGAGGAGTGGTTAGGTGGTGCCGCTCTAACAGTGACATCAGAGCCAGGGTCATGGGTTCAAACCCCGGCCGGGGCAGAAATGCACCGATTTCTCGCCTTTCTAGAAGGGGAGGGGGAATGCCAGGTGCCACGTGGGCGCATATGGTGCAGTAGCCGAAAGGGTCTGTAGCCATCCCACGTCGTAGCCTGCCGCCTTCGCTCATTGCCAGAGGGCGGGGGATGCTGGTGCCCTTAAGAGGGCCCGCCTACCCCTCCCATCACCTATGGGTTTTGGGAGGACTGGTTAGGTGGTGCCACTCTAACAGTGGTATTAGAGTCAAGGTCATGAGTTCGAGCCTGGTCGGCGTCATGCACCGGCTCCCGCTCATAGCTGGAAGGGGAGGTGGGATTGTAAGGTGCAGTAGTCGTAGAGCAGTGTTGTAGCCTTTCCAGTCTCGCTCATAGCCAGAAGGGAGAGAATACTAGTTCGGTGCTAGAGGGCCCACGACAACCGCACCATACGCGCCCACGTCGCGCCTGACAATGGGAATGTCATGTGCCATGTGGGCGCATATGGTGTAGTAGCCGGAAGGGCCTGTAGCCATCCCACGTCGTAGCCTGCCCCATTCGCTCATTGCCTAAGGGCAGAGGATGTTGGTGCCCTTAAGAGGGCCCGCCTGCCCCTCTCATCACTTGTGGGTTTTTGGAGGACTGGTTAGATGGTGTCGCTCTAACAGTGATATCAGAGCCAGGGTCGTGGGTTCGAACCTTGACCGGGATAAAAATACACCGATTTCTCACCTTTCTGGAACGGGATGGGGAATGTCAGGTGCCACATGGCGCACGTATGGTGCATTAGCCGGAAGGGTCTGTAGCCATCCCACGTGTGTAGCCTGCCCCCTCGCTCATTGCCACATGACGAGAAAGCTGATCCGTTATATAAGAGGGCCCACCATCCCTCTCTATCATCTGCGGGTTATAGAAGGACGGGTCAGATGGTGCGGCTCTAACATGCACCTACTTGTTACTAGGGTTTCAATTACTTGGCTAAAAACGCCTATTCCAAATGAATGAAAAGGCACTCTAGTTTTAATTTCATGAGGTACAAACAAACTTAACCACATCGTCAAAATATTGACCCGGTGAGGAAGACACGACCCGTGTTTGCTTTCCCGTGTACCCGGGCCATTCATTCGAAATCATTCCCAATGAATGTGTTGGCCCTATTTTTTTTCCTGCTCTCTTGATTATGATTCGGCCGTTTAACTGTTGGGAGTTCTGGCGGTCGTACCGTACTGTACTGTGCCTACTGGTCACTTGACTTTTTGTTGCATGAAAGGTTGATTTTGGCAACAGTAGGAGAACTAGATCGGTGAAACATTTCCGTTGGATTCCACCGCACAAAACAAATGCTTGAGCGTAAAAATACGCTTTGTGTCCAAACATGGATTTCCAACTTGTTGCCTCCCTGGTGCATTTATTTAATTGGATCTCTCAAGGAATACATTAAAAACTCAAAAATTCCGAGAATATTTTTTCGCTACACATCCATCAGATCAGGAATCCGAATCCAATGTTCTGTCAAAGCGAAAAATGCACCGGAGAGGGAATAATCATGGCGGTGTACGGCATTAAACAAACACAAAACCCCCTCTCTCTGTTCTGTACTGTACCTGAGTCCACTTGATTAATCACGACACGGTACGCGCTGCGACCCTTGATTACTGTGCTAATAAATCTTGTATTATTATATATATGGCTGTGCCATACCTGCATGCACACCACCCCCTCGAATTATTCTAGTACTAGTACTAATTAATCGACTCCATGCCATTCCCTCCCTCCCGTCTTCTCACTGACTCCACAGCATAGGCAAGAGACGCAGCAAGAGCTGAGCTGCTGGTGTAGTGTGGAGAGAGAGAGAGAGAGAGAGCAATGGAGACGATGATGCCGGCCGTGCCACCGCAGCCGAAGACAGGGGGCCTGGGGCGGAGGCTGGCCAGGCTCCTCCGCCGCAAGCGCACCCCGTCGGGGGCCGAGATGGCGTACTCCGTCGCGGGGGACGAGTTCGACCAGTCCCTTCTGGACAGCTCCATCAACTCGCTGAGCAAGCTGAAGCTGTCCGGCAACCTGGCCGCCGCGTACTCTTTTGATGCGCTCTTCAAGAAAACAACGGCGGAGAAGACGGCGGTGACGGACGACGCGTCCAAGCAGGCGTTCGTGGCGAGCCTGTTCGCGGGCGCGTCGGCGGTGAAGGCGGCGTACGCGCAGCTGCAGCTGGCGCAGCACCCGTACGACGCGGAGGCGGTCCAGGCGGCGGACGCGGGACTGGTGACCGAGCTCCGCAAGCTGTCGGACCTCAAGCGGCGGTACGCGAGGGATCCGGCGGCAACCTGCAGGGGCGCGGCGGCGCTGGCGTCGCAGGCCGAGGAGCAGCGCCACCTGCTGCGCACCTACGAGGTGACGGCGCGGAAGCTGGAGGCGGAGCTCCACGCGCGCGACGCCGAGGCGGACCGCGCACGCGCCGCCCTGGCGGAGGCTGAGGAGCGGCGCCCCGGGCTCGCGGCGCTCCACCTGTCGGGCCTGAACGCCACCCACTTCCTCACCGCGCTGCGGCACGCCGCCAGGTCCGTCGGTGCATTCGCGAGATCGATGCTCCGTGCCATGGACTCCGCCGGGTGGGACCCCGTCGCTGCGGCCTTGGCTGTGCACCCGGGCGTTCAGCTGCGCCGCCCGGGCGACGCCAGGCTCGCGGTGGAGTCCTACGTCGCGCTCAAGATGTTCGCCGGGTTCCAAATGAAAGACCTGGGGTTGAGCTCCCTGCGCGGGCGCGGGTGCCACGACCGGCGCCGCTTCTTCGCGGATGTCAAGTCCCTCGACGCGAGCGGCGCGTTCCGGGACTTCCTCCGGGAGAGGTACCGCTCCCTAGTGCACGAGAAAATGGAGGCCGCCTTCTTCGGGGGGCGCGGGGCCCAGCAGCGCGCCGCCGTCAACGCGGGGGATGCGTTCCCGCGGACGCCGTGGTTCGCCGAGTTCGCCGAGATGGGGCGCCGCGTGTGGCTGCTGCACTGCCTGCTCCACGCGTTCGACTGCGCCGCGTCCGTCTTCCAGGCGCGCCCCGGGTCGCGGTTCTCCGAGGTCTACATGGAGAGCGTCGTCGGCGAAGCGGAGGACCACTGCGCCGTCGTCGGGTTCACCGTCGTGCCCGGGTTCAAGGTCGGGCAGACGGTGATACAATGCCGGGTCTACCTCTCGCGCCCGGACGGCGGCGAGGTTTCCGCCCGGCAGCGGGAAGCGGCCGTGGGTTTAACGGTGCCGGAAGCCGGGTAACCGCTTGCTTGCTTGTGGATGTATGTATCAATTTAGTATCTACCAACATTATCTATGTATGTATGTACCCACTACAAAGGAATGTACTACGAAAAATGTAGCAGAAAGAAACACGAGAGATGCATTCCAGTTCCCACACGAATCGCATTTGCAATTTTGGCTAATTAACACGACGAAAATCTAGACACTGGAATGCGCACGGGCAAGCACATTCTCCTCTCCCACTTGACCAGGGCCAAAAGGCCACCGCGTGTGTGCATTGGCGAAGCACACACAACCAAATCTGTGTTGCCATTGCCCGTTGTGTCGTCCCGGGTTGCGCCCACACGCGGTGGGAGACACGACGCCGGTGGCCCCCAAACGCTCTAGCTGGTGGGCCCAGCCTCTACATGCGGACCTGCTCAGTACAGAACTGTAGGTGCATATATATATATATATATGAGTAGTAGTACTATTTTATATTGATTCAATCTAAGAAAACTCATGTTTGCGAAAGAATACAATCGAATCTTATAATATGCTTAACTGACCAGAAATTTTATATTCTGGACGGAGGGGGTACAACTAATTAACTTTATATTGAATTGGGTTTTTGTTATGATTTCTATTAAATTAGAGCCCAAAGCAAAAGGACCAGATATTTGAAAACCTTCTCTCATCTTTTGCTCCTTCCCTTTTTCAGTTCATTCTCATTCCTTTATGCCTTCCGATAAATTCTTTATTGACCATTAAAAAAACTTGTGATTCTTTATTAATCCTAAAAAAGTTTCAACTTCCCTATTAACCATTGGGTTAAAATTTTAATCCTTATTGGCTATCCGAGTGTTAAACTTGGAGAACAAAAGTCACTTTTGTCCTCAATAACAAATTTGTGACTAACGATCATATTAGCCATATAAGTTAGTTAATATGCAATTTATAAATATGAACAACATGAATACATATTTGTACTTTCCAATAGGAATAATATGTTTTATTAATATCAAAATGTATATTATTATTGCTAAAAAAATTCAAAAGCCCATATTCCAAATTACATTTTAAATGATATATTGTCCAATTTCATGGTTAATAAGAAGGTTAAACACAAAAATGCTGTCAGAGGCAAAAATGTCATTTGTTCTTCAAGTTTAACACTAGGATGCCAATAAGAAATAAAATTTCAAACTAATGATCGATAAGTAAGTTGAAATTTTGTGATGCCAATGAGAAATTTACCCTATATTTTCTTCATTGAGGGGCCATCCCCCAGCTGTTCATCTACTCCTTTTTTTGTCGCCGTCGAGGGAGGAGGCCCACATAAAAACTAGGAAAATTTACAATAGAGATGAGACCCATAAACTAGACGCGATGATCATGCAGCGGGCCTCAGAAGGCTCGATCTACTTGAACTACCCCATTCCAAAACGCAAGACGTTTAGTTTGGCTCCTACTGATTTCCAAGGGATTAGCTGCCACTGCAAGCCCTAGCAATTCAAATTACTTTTTTTTGCCATATTCAATTTTAGTGGACGCACAAACTTGATAAAGCATGGGAGAGAGCTTTCAGTTTCAGCTCGCTCTGGTTTTTTCTTGTCAAGTCGTGCCCATCCATGCCCTGTCCGTGTGGCAACGGTCGGGAGCAGGGCCCATCGTCTAGTTCTGCCGCTTTCCGAATCTGAAGTCCAAACCCGAAAGCAGCGTGGATCATATCTCCCAAACCCAACTGGGTTCGCAGCCAGTATCCTATCCACCACATTCGGAGAATCCTTACTCAAGCGTGTGCGTGCCCCTTCCCACTAAAATAATGTCGATGATGCGTTACAGATTGGACTTCTGCATGACCCAACGCATCATAGGCGTTGGTTCTCTTGTAGCAGCCGTTCCTTTTTTTCCCCATATAAGGTTTCTCCTACTTTTTATAAAAAGCACACACATAGCGTACAATACACAGGTTTTGCACACCGTCTATCCATGACACTTCAAATCCACCGTCCAACAGCCTGCTGATGTGAATGTGAAGCCGCTGTGTACAACCGTCCACAACAGAAAGCGGGGGAATCTACTCTCACCAGCGTCGATGCGCAGCGAAAGCAGTTCTTTTGCACTGATTTTGCAACCTACTGGAGCGAGCTGCGTGCGGACGGTCTAACCCGAAAGCATTGTTTACACCTAGGTCAGTCTGATCCCAAAGATCTTGAAACTAGAACCCTTTGCTGAATGTGGAATACCCATGTAAGGAGGTCTTGCACTTCTTTGTTCCAGGTCTTCTGCCCACTTCTCCAACTTCGCAGCTTCTTCCAACTTCAATAGCCTTCAGTTCATAAGTGATCTTGCACATCTTCTAAGCACCTTTGCCATCCCTGTCCAATACATTCCCTGAAAACATAGGTCATTTCTTAGTTTCCAAAGTGTCCAGAGAATAACAGCTGTACACACATTTAAATCTTTTTTTCATTCAGCCACAACTTGGCCATGGATTCAAAGTTAGCTCCTATTGGTAAATTAATAGTTTTAGAAATGACATTCCACATATTTTGAGCCACACAACAGTAAAAAAAGAGGTGTTTAGCAGATTCAGGTTCTGAGCATAAGCGAAAGGTATTATAATCTACCTTTCATCTTTTTGTCAAGTATTATAATCTACCTAACATGTATTATAATATACATGTTAGAAACATTTATAAATGTAGTTAGGAACATGACCTTTAGCGAACCTAAGCGTCACCTATTTGGGAAGCATGTATCTCACATTTACTTGTGAGATATATGGTTCTTGAATTATCCAGTGTATTTTGGACAATCTGAGAATGACGAGCATTGTGTGTTATCTGATTTCTGACTCATGTACCTCATGATGTCTATGATTTCGACAGCGTAACCCTGTTGTTCTCTGGCATATCATTATCAGGCGTGTGACTAGAGAACAACGGGGTTATACTGCTGAAATCATGGATAGGAGGTAAACGAGCCAGAAACCGAATAACACACAACACTCACCATGTCTGTGTGGGGTTAGGACATATCCTTACTAATAGCGTTTTTCTTTTTCACCTATCTCTCCTAATGTTGACATTATTAATTGGTTTGTTTAGTATTGAAAATGGCTGATGATTGACGGGTGATGTATGATGGATTCAGTGATAAAGGTGCACACTCAACCAAATGGGTTCAGATCGTCAAGTATTTCTCGAATCTAGCTTTTGCTAGTGGTTGTCATGTTGCGAAGTGCCCATGCAAAAATTGTTGGAACTACATGTTTCTATCATAGGATGATATCCAGCTTCACCTTTGCAAGGTAGGATTTATGCCGAACTAATTAGTGTGGCACAACCACGGAGAGGTGTAGCCGGCCAAGTCAAACGGGAATGAGGATGAGGATCGGATGGATGACATGATAGTTGACATTGGTAGGGAAGATCTAGGGTCTGGAGAGCAGCATCCCCCGCTGGAGGTGCAAAATTTCTACAGGCTCCTTGTCGCCTTAGATAAAAAAAGTGAATGATGGCACTGATGCGGTCATCCTGCAAGTGGTGAGACGTATTTTGGCGATGAAATCGAAATACAACTTCTCAAATCAATGCTACAACAATATCACCAAATTGATTATTAATCTCATCCCGATGAAACATAACATGCCGAAAGACTTATACCAGTCTAAGAAGATTGTGGCCGGTCTCGATATGAACTATGACAAGATTTATGTGTGGGAAAAGAATTGCATGTTGTTCTAGAAGGAGCACAAGGACAATACCAAATGTATGTATTGCGGTAGGTCCAGATACATGAATGTGGTCAATGAATATGGAGTCTCAGTTACCACAAAATTAGTGACCAAACAGCTTCATTACATACCAATCACGCAAGGGCTGAAACTGTTGTTCCTATCCGAACAAACAATGAAGCGAATAAGGTGGCATAAGGAAGGGAAACGTGATAGCAAAAACTTTGATATTATATCGCAATCTACAGATGGCGACGCTTGGCATGTTGTGGACCATTTTGATCTAGAATTTGTAAGGAACCCAGACGTATTTGTTTTGGTTTGTCTATGAATGGTTTCAAAATGTACAATATTGATAGTAGCATGTACTCTTGCTGCATAGTTTTCATCATGCCATACAATCTTCCTCTGGCCATATGTATGAAAGAAGGGTTTACATTCTATGCCCTTGTCATTCCGGGTCCCAAGCATCCAAAGAAAATAAATATGTTTGCGTCCATTGATGGAGGTACTGAAAGAACTATGACAAGGTATAGATGCATATGATAGTCATCTTAAATATCAAATTAACTTATGCGCTGTCTATCTGTGGTCAATCCATGTTTATTTGGCATATGGTATTTTTGTCGGCTGGTCTGTCCACGGTCGACTCTCTTATCCAATATGTATGATTGACTCGAATGCATTTAGGTTGCAGCATGGTAGAAAAGTCACTTTCTTTGAATGTCATCGAAGGTTCATTCCCTTGAATCACCTTTTCCGGAGTGACATATAGTCATTTTTGAAAGTCAAGCCTATTAGAAAAGGGTCACCAAAGCGAAATCTCTAGGAGCACAAATCATGAAAATGCTCGATGACCTAAGAAGTCAGAAATGGTGGATTCAAGGGGTACAATGAAAATCACAATTGGACTCACAAAAATTGTCTTTGGGAACTCCCTTATGCAAAGACTTTGATATTACCCCACAATATCAATTTGATGCACTAGGAGTGCAATATTGCAGAAAGCATCATAAACATGTGTTTTAATTTTACAGGTTTCACAAAAGATAACATGAATGCAAGAAGAGAAACTTATTTGATCTTTGTGATCATTCTTCGCTCGAGGCTAGAGCAAATCCAAGGGGAAATCTGATAAGACCACAGGCTCCATACTATTTCGAGTTGAAAGAAAGGAAAATGATACTTAAATGACTGAAGACTATGATGTTTCTATACCACTATGCGGCTAACATAAAATGATTTGTTAATATCGGCACCGGTAAACTCAATGGCCTGAAGAGCGATGACTACCATATTATAATGAAAAGATTGATGTCGGTAATGTCATGTGGCTATTTGAATGTTGATCTATGGAAGATGTTCGCTGAACTCAGTTACTTTTATAGACACATTAGTGCTAAGGAAGTATCAAAGATGATGATGGAAAAGTTAGAGAAGTAAATTCCATTGTTCATATGTAAGATGGAAAAAGTATTCCCATCTGGGTTGTTCAATGTGATGCAACATTTGTTAGTGTATTTATCTTAGGAAGGTAGGGTTGGAGGACCTGTACAGTTCATGTGGATGTATTTTCAAGAAAGATAATTGAAAAAACTTAGAGCTACAATGTGTAACAAGGCAAGAGTTGGGGGTGTATTGTAGATGCATTCACGTGTAAATATATTATGAACTTCTCAAGCACATATTTCTCATGCGCCAACAACATGAATGTTCGTATGACGCGATACCATGTAGTAGAAGTTCCATTGAGCGAGCTGAAAATTTTTCAATGGAAGGGTAAAGGTGTTGGAGCTTTTACTTCACATTTTGTTATGGATGAGGAGTGAAACTATACCATGCTTTACATGTTGATGAACATGGAGGAAGTTGAACCATATTTTGACTCATTTGATAGGACACATTGGAAATCTATTCTACAACATATTGTTAGTGTTTGTGACAATGAATTTGTATGAGGGTGGTCGCAAGATCTAGAGAATGATGGTAACATAGGAGACACAATAATTTTTAGATAGATTCGGGCCTTCCAGAGGATAATAACCCTATATTCTGTATTCTTGTATTGCTCGAGCAATTGATGTTGTGGTTGTCCTTGGAGTTTTGTGTGTGTGTGGGGGGGGGGCTCCAGAGATTGGGGTAGGAGCACAAAATGTTTAGTCAGCACCCAGGTGCAATATAAATATATA
>VSTD030002824.1:0-11452 GCA_008808055.3 Sporobolus alterniflorus
AGGCACCCCATGTATTTATATGAACATATAAGGTGGAGTCTAAACCGATTATACTGAGACTTCTAAGTCTACTCAGTTTAGTGCCCGGAGTGTCCTAGTTGATTACAACATAGAGTTTGTTTTTAACACTCTCCTTCGATCATAACTTACACAAGTTAAGATTGGATCTAAATGACACTAGCTTCTTAGTCGTGAGCGGCTTGGTGAATCCATCCGCAACTTGATCATCCGTGGATATTATCCTTACGTCAAGTAACTTATCCACTACTCATTCTCTAACAAAGTGAAAATCAACTTCCACATGCTTGGTTCGTCCATGAAACACCGGATTAGCAGTAAGATAAGTTGTGCCGATGTTATCACACCAAATTCTTGCAGGCGAAGGACTGTGTATTCACAATTCCTTTAATAAAGTTTGAACCCACATTAGCTCGGCAATCGCATTGGCTAATGTCTTGTATTCAGCTTCTGTACTTGATCTTGACATGGTAGGTTGTTTCCGTGTGCTCCAGGAAACTAGATTTCTTCCTAGATATACTGCAAAACCTCTGGTTGATCTTCTATCATCACCATCTCCTGCCCAATCTGAGTCTGAGAATGCACTTACAAGCATAGAACTTGACTTTGTAAACTTTAGTCCAATATCAAGCGTATGCTTTACATAACGCAAGATCCTCTTTACTGCAGTCATGTGTTTGATTGTCGGGGAGTGTAGGAATTGACACACCTTATTTACCGGATAGGCCAAATCTGGTCGTGTGAGAGTCAAATATTGTAGTGCTCCAACAATGCTTCGGTATTTGGTATATTCCTTCACATCAAGCGGTTGTCCACTATGAACGCTAAGCTTCTCAGAAATAGGCAAAGGAGTCATCACTGGTTTGCAATTCATCATTCCAGCCCGCTTGAGAAAGTCAGACGCATACTTGCTCTGAGAGAGATGCAACCCGCCATTGATCGTCTTGACTTCTATGCTCAGGAAATAATGCAAAGGTCCAAGGTCTTTGAGTACAAACTCGGCCCTAAGATCTTGTAACAGAGCCGACACCGCTTCTTGAGAGGAGCTTGTGATGATGATATTGTCTACATATACAAGAAGAAAGATGGTAACATCTCCCTTGTTGTAAAAGAATAATGACATGCCGGCCCTTGAAGAATGAAAACCAGGCTGCAATAATTTTTCGCTAAGCCTTGAATATCATGCTCGAGGTGCCTGCTTCAAACCATAGATAGTCTTATCTAGTTTACAAACGTAATGTGGCAACAATTTGTTTTCGTAACCTGGTGGTTGCTTCATGTAAACATCCTCCTTCAGAATACCGTGAAGAAACGCATTATGTACATCCAATTGTCTTAAGCACCAGCCTCTAGACACGGCAGTAGAGAGAATAATCATGATTGTTGCAACTTTGACCACCGGACTGAAAGTGTCTTCATAATCAATTCCGTAGCACTGCTTGAATCCTTTTGCCACTAGTCTTGCTTTGTACCTATCCAGAGATCCATCAGCCTTCTTCTTGACTTTGTAAACCCATTTGCAGTCTATCACATTTTTGATATTTTCTGGTGCCACAAGGTGCCATGTATTATTCTTGATCAATGCATTGAACTCATCATCCATGGCAGCCTTCCAATGTTTATCCTCAAGTACAGTGCTGAGATCTTGTGGTTCTTCACTTATTGCAAAACAGCCATATCGAACAATTCCATTTGTGAATACTTTCTCCTTTCGAATCCCATCCTGCAACCTAGTCTTTGGTCTTGTGACTGCTTCTGGTGCCGGTGCAGAGGATCCAGAAAATGGAGAACTGATTTGGTCCACCTGAAACCGCAAACCAGATGTAGAGGATCCAGGAGATTCACGCTGCCGTGTCCCAGGCATAGCACTAGATACATGTGTGTTGGCCTCAGGTTGGGGAGCAACTAACTCCTGCGGGGATCTGTTTCCCGGCACCAACACCTGCCCAGAGTCCAACAAAGATTCACGCGGCAGTCCTGATGAGGGTGGTACGTCCGCCGAAACATGGCAGCGTTGCAGATTTGCCCCTGGACTCGTTCCCAAGGCAGATTCACCTGAGTTTCCTGCCTTCGTGTTCTACTGAGTAGGGACAATATCTTCTTCGTGATCGGCGCCATAGCAGTTTTCTTCAATTTCCTGCATAGATTCACAATTGTCTCCAAAATTGACAGCATTAGTAACAGGATTTTGGGACATTAATAATGATGGATCAGTTGTATCATACTCCTTGGGTTCAATGTTGGAAGAAGGAACAAGATGGCTAGGTAGAAGGCTTATTTCTATTCTAAGGTGGGCCCCTACATTTGAGTGGAGTTCCATGAACGAAAAAACTTGTTCATCGAAGATGACATCCCTAGAGACAAAGACCCACCCACTAGAGACTTCCAAACACTTGTATCCTTTATGGGCAAAACTATATCCTAGGAAAACACACCGTTTGGAATGGAAAGCAAATTTGTGAGTGGTGTATGGTCTGAGATTAGGTCAACACGCACACCCGAAGGTTTTAAGGAATGAGTAATCCGGCTGTTGGTTGAATAGTCATTCCAGTGGAGTAGCAAAGTTGAGAACCTTAGAGGGTGTGCGATTTATGAGATAGGTGGCAGTGGTGATAGCTTCGTCCCAAAATTTTAGTGGCATGGAAGCTTGAGCGAGGAGAGCAAGAGCAAATTCTACAATATGTCTATGTTTTCTCTCAGCGGGACCATTTTGTTGATGCGCATGAGGACATGATAAATAATGGATGATTCCCTTTTGGGACAAGAATGAGTTCATCTTTTGATACTCAACTCCCCCATCGGTTTGTATGGCAAGAAGCTTGGTATTAAATAAGCGTTCTACCATTGTTTGGAACTCGATGAACTTTTCTAAGACTTCAGATTTGAAACACAAGAGATAAACCCAAGTGAATTTACTAAAATTATCAATGAAACTAACATAATATTTCTTTCTTCCAAAAGAGTCAGGAGCTGGCCCCCGTATATCGAAGAAAACAAGCTCAAGAGGTTTGAAAGAAACACTTGTGGACACATGGTATGGAAGTTGGTGACTCTTTACTTGTTGACAAGAATCACAGACATGAGGACTCTCTAGTTTACTGGAACACATAAGATTATTGTTCTTGACTACCTTATCAACAATATGGATGACCTAAGTGATTATGCCAGACTTGAAAAGAGGGTTTGAAAGCTCCATAAATTGTCTCCCGGATCTAGGAATTGGGTATAGACCATCTCTACATTGCCCTCGAAGAAGTACCTTCCTCGTATCCAGATCCTTAATCAAGAAACAATTAATAAAATATTCAAGAGAGGCATTATTGTCGGTGAAAAATTGATGAACATAAATTAGGTTTTTAGAAGCACTTGGAACATGGAGAACGTTGTTGACATGAATGTCCATACCTGTGCCATTTGCTGCAACAATTTTGTTGATTCCATTGTACTTCTCTTTGGTGGTTAGTTTATCTAGTTTCTCGATGATATGATCTGTTGCTGCAGAATCTGTGTACCAATATGTATCAATGCCATAGTTGCCCGTAGCCGTTGATGCACTCCTATTGACTTCAGAGGTGTATGACTCATCAAATCTGTGCCAGCAATCTAGAGCGAGATGCCCTACTTTCCCACAAACTTGGCAAGGGATCATGTCTCCCCTTTTTCCTGCAGGAGCTCCACCAGAGAAACCACCTCAGCTGCCAGAAAAACCACGGCCGTGGCCGCCACCATGGCCACGTCCACGGTTGTTGGGTCCTGGTCCACCACCACAACCCCTTTGTGCTGCATTAACTGAAGCTTGCTATCCTCCTTGAGTTAGCTCCCAGCGAGCTTCAAAACTTAGCAGTTGGGTATAAAGCTCGCCGACCGAAATAGGTTCAACATGAGCGACCATGGCAGATACGATGGGATTGTAGTCAAAATCTAGTCCGGCCATGATGTATGAGACAAGTTCCTCATCTTCAAGAGCCTTATCAGCCGATGCCATCTCATCTGCTAAGGACTTCATCTTTGCAGTGTTAACCACCCTCACCTTTGAGCGTGACGCGTAAGTCTGTTCTAGCAAGGTCCATACTTCTTTTGGAATTGAACAACTTGCAACTTGAGCCATGACATCCTTGGTCATGGAGGTCAAGAGAAAACCAAGTACTTGCTGCTCGAGGGCGCTCCATTGGACGTACTCAGGATTCACCACTTGGGTGACTTCTGTCTTGTCTCCTGCCCGGCTTGATTGAGATCTTCTTGTCAGGTGCGATGCTAGAGCCATCAAGGTATCCTTGTAGCTGTGCCCCTCGAAGAATAGGAAGTACTTGTGCCTTCCAGAGAGAGTAATTCATCTTAGTGAGCTTCTCGGTGACAACGTAACCAAGAAGAGGTGCTGTCGACATTGATGAAGAATTTGCCATGTCTAGGGTTTCGGATGTTTTATGGGAGGTGGCTCTGATTACCATGTAAAATAACCATTGTTGTGTATGGAGCGTTATACCTCTCCCTAGAGGCACCACATGTATTTATATGAACATACAAGGTGGAGTCTAAACCGATTACACTGAGACTTCTAAGTCTACTCGGTTTAGTACTCAGTGTTCTAGTTGATTACAACATATAGCTAACAGTGACTTCATGAATCTCAAGATTCGACCGGTCCATTTTTTTCAAAGGTGGTCATAGAGATAGGGTGTGCATGTGTATATTTATAGGGTTGAGCACTTATGTGTGTATGATTATTTGCGCATGTATTCTGTTTCAAACACACATACACACGAAATTTGAGAGCATTTCAAATGGAGTTGCAGGGAGACGAGAGACCAAAACCATAAGATTAACTTCTATTCCATTCCTTCATGTTCATTAGAGTGGTTGTTACCCCCTCGAGAGACAGGTCAAATTAAAGGTTGGCTTACATGTCAAATTTCATTAAACTCCACTAGAAGTCATTTCATCTTCGGACTTCGCCTTACTGTCTTTAGAGCTTCGCTCAACATGACGAAGCCTTTTGGTTCGGTTTGATTAGCTTCCTTTCATCCTTTCGCTTCATTTTGGTGGGCCCTTCTTGTGGCTTCGCAGCGGTGCAGGAAGGTCATAGCCTCATAAGCTTTGTATCCCAACAACTCAACTGTTACAAAACATAAACATCATAAAAATTTTAGGAAGGAACAATTGTGCTCATTTCCAATTTGGAGTGCAAATTGTGATCTTGCACTAACCTTTTAAGATTTATGATTTCCCCTCGCTTTTTGAAAAATGAGGTTAGACTATACCCTACTCTGTTGTTCATTTCCAAGTCAGAAGTACCTTGCGATTTGGCCCTGCTTTCTGTAGGATTTTGTGACTTTTCCCTTCTAACTTTAATTATTTCAACATATATATAATATTACTCACTTTTAATTATTTTTTGACAGAAGTAGACAGAATCATTTTCTAGACAAAGTAGACCAAAATGATAGCAACATTGCACTGATATACTAGTTCTTTTTTTTCGAAAATAGACAATACTAATTCGGATTTTATTCTTCAACGTGCAATGCTTAATCCTGATTGCTTCAACCGACCAATTATTGAGGCTTCCTTAGAAACTGCTAATGACCACCCTCTGTTTAAACTACGGAGGCTGTGAATACACAAGATTGAATTAGTTAAGAACCGACACATGTTCACAATGGAATTGCATGTTGGGAAATTGTTAACGAGGGTTGAAATCTTTGTCGAATTTTTTTGCATTCGGCCTTTTTCGGTCCGAGTGAAAATCATTGTCAAATGGTTTCAGCCCAATTTGGTTCAGTGTAGGCCTTGTAAGAATTGGCAGATAGTAGCACCCACCAACAGTTGCAGGACTTTTAGTGCCTTAGTTGCTTCATTAGTTGAACCTGTCAACCTCAGCTGAAGACAAAAATTCATAATTGAGAACTGTTACATGGAACCACTGCCCCTGCTTGCCCATATCTACAGCACTCAAACAGAACACATATTGGGCGAGACAGGTGTTATCACCAGATCCCCGAGATTGGCTTGACCATGCATGGCGGCGTGACAAGGGTTTTTCTGCCATAATTTTGCTACTACTCCTTCCGATATTTTATTTTTATCATTGTTGATTTTTTTAATATGTTCAAATATTTGCCTTATTTAAAATATTTTTTTCATAAAAATCATTTATTTTATTATGATTTATTTTATTACTAAAGTTAAAATATAACTTATAATTTTGTATATTTGAATTATCTATTTTAAATAAAATAGTAAAAAAAATTCAATGACCACAACAATTTCAATGGATTAGGTTATAGTGTGACCTACGGAGATGATCACTCCCAAGGCTGAATAGAACAGATAGATCCATTTGCTCGTTCCGTCTTGTCGCCGCTGAGAGTACCATTTGGCAGGAGTTGAAGAAGATAAACAAGGGATAACACTGGAAATCTGGAATGCATCTGCCATTCACCATCGCTTAAGTTAAACCCTCTAAACTTACATCCTCATTTTCTCAGTACCGAAAAGAGATTGTGAAGGGAACAGTGGATGGTTACGAAAAGGAAACATTGGAGAAGCACTGCTGACCGGCCGTTCAATGAAAGGAATGTCCTGCGTCGCATCCGACGCAGAGCAATTAAGCCATGACAAGGACGGCAATCATCAGTCATCACTCCGACCACACAGCATGGACCTGGAGAGTCATATCATCAGTGTGCTCTGTAGATCCCAGCGACGGACCATGGCCAGATACAGAGAAGTGACGCCGCTTGGCCGATGGGTCGGCCACGACTCTGAAGAAGAAGAGCTCGACGTCTTCGCCGCCGAGCGCTACTTCAACGGGGACGACGCGCGCTCGTCGTCCTCGTTCAGGACGGGGACGACGACGCACGAGCACGGCCGGTCATTCGTGGCGGCGGCCACCAGCTCGTCGGAGGCCAGCTGGAACAGCCGCTTCGCTCTGCTGGCCGACGGGAAGAAGGTGCCGCCGGTCCACGCCCCGGGCGTCGTCGAAGCGGAGTCTTGCGGGACAGGAAGCGAGCGGCCTCGAGAGAAGCCGCCGTCGTCGTGTCACCTGCGACGGTGGCGGCGCGTGCTTGCGTCGGTGGCGATGGCGAGGAGTCGGCGAGCAACGACGAGGTGGGAGAAGACGACAACGTTGGCGGCAGTAAAGTTGCCGACGACGGAGTGGGCGAGATGTTTCGTGGAACGGGGAGCAGCAAGGAGCTCGGCGTGAGGGTGAGGCCGGGCAGGTCGCTCGACGACGGGGACGATTTCCTCGCCGGAAAGGCGGCGTTCCCTCCCGTCGGCCGGGTGCAGCTCGGACCGAGAGACATTCACGGCCAACCCGTTAACTCGGGCGAATTTTCAACGCCAATCTTGAATCAAGCAACGACCACCACTGACCCTCCACCGCCCGAGCGGCGCCGCATCAAATCCTCCGAAACGCTCCGGCAGCACGGCGTCGTGTCAACCAAGAAGCAGGTCACGATCGTCGAGCGTTTCGGAGGCTCCGTCCTCGCCGTCGTTGAAGTGGTGGTAGTACCCCGACGCCGCACTGGAGAAGTCGCAGGACGCCCCGCCCTCCGCGGTGACCACGCTCCACACGACGCTCGCCTCGCTGGGCGCCGTGTCGTCCTCGCTCGAGCCGCACCGGCAAAAGCCTGGCGGCGGCCATGTCACGATCGTGTCAACCAAGAAGACTAATAATCAGCAAAGCATCTGTTGCATTTCTATAATAAAAATCCACTCTATCACTTGCAAAATAGACTAATTGTCAGCGAAGCAACAAACAAGTGCTGTGATGTACCTTGTCCACAACAAACTGGCCCAGGATAAGCACCCCAATAATATTTCTCCAGTCCCAAGACAGCTGCAATATCAATAAAGGAGATGAGTCAAAAGAGATTAACTGGATAATTGATTATTCACAAAAGCAATTGGAAATGCATAAAATAGAACTAACCACCTTTACAAGGACATAATGGTGAAAAGGCCAAAAACAGCACCAGAGGCACCAAGCGATACAGAGGATGTTGGAAGAACCAACCATGAAATCAAGTCTGCCCCAGCACCAGTCAAAATATAAGACATTCACAAAACAAAGTTCCCTTCTTCCCCCTCAACAAGCTTGACTGTATATATAGATCAGCATTAACCATTAGGCGCCAATTAACTGAACTATAAGCATCAAGTAGAGCATTCATTTTGAGCAAACAAAGCTCACCAAAGATATATACAAAGAACAGATTGCTTGAAAGATTATTCCTGTAGAGAAATAAGAGTGACTTAATCAGAAAACAACATCAAGAAAGAAGTAAAAAAAGCAAAACACTTTTAGGTTCTAACATACACATTTCACCGCATTGACTTTAAGGATATACAGAACAGGACAAATGACCTACAAATCTGTGATAAGGAATTATAATCAACATGGAGCAAGTTCAACTAACCAGTTGGCATGGCAAAATGTTGACGTCACAAACTGGTACCATGTGGGGGAAGCATGATACAGGTACAGTGCTTTTATTTGCCAAATCTGAAGTGCAAGAAAATAGAAATTAACAACTTTATTCAGAACAAGGAAAAAAAGAATTGTATACCTTTATATGTTGCTAGTGATACAAACCAGTTCTTCAAAACTATTTTTCTTATAGAAATGGATGATTACATCAGCTATGATTCGTCCTCGCTTTGATATAATCGTAATTGATCTAGAATCGACAGCCCTTTTATTGGTAGAATACTACAATATACTAAGACTGTTGAATGATATACGAGCTAATTCTAAGATCCATACAGAAAAAAAATGCTCCAGGAAGGATGAAACAAAGATGGTAAAATTAAGACTCAGAGAAGTTGTGTAGCTACACAACTTCACTCTCAAGATTGGGAGTCAAACTAAATGCAGTTTTAAAAACCAAAGTTTGACCAAAACCATGGTATTTTTGGAATTTTGAAAAAATCCACTATCTACCTCTTTTATCTTAAACTGAGAAGTGTCGACACGTGCTAGTAGTGTTCTGGTGGCATGTGCCCTCCAATGCATTTAATCCATATACAGTGGACACATGCTGGCTGCCGCTGATTAATATAATGCACAGTTTTGTGAGATTTTTTTCCTCCGTGCTATCTCAAAGTACACACATAAGTAGTGATTTCATATCATTGTGGTGCAAGCTGGAGACTAAATATTAGATGATGAAAAGACAAGGCAAAACAAACAATATGAAAACTTTAAAAAATTAAGGTAGCACCCCTTTGTCATTAAATTGTTGTGACTTTCTAGTTACATTTCATCATTTGTCTGACTAAAAAAATGAAAAATATCATATAATTTGTCTTATCAATAAAGAAAATTAAAGCATTACTTACAATTTTACATATTTGAACTAAAATTTTGGTGAAAACTTCATATAACCGTAGTATAATAAGTATTTATAAAACTATAGTTATATTTTTCTGATCCTGCCAATAAGAAAAATAAAAATGGTCGTAGTAACGTAAAATTAAAAAATGATCATAGTAACGTGTTACAGAAAAAATGTAAGGCACAGCAAACAGAACTTCAACTTAAAATGTGAAGCATAGCCATTAGGACCCCTTGCATTATTCAGGTAAATTTTGGCCATGATAACTACACTGGTCATCTTTAATTTTGATAAGAATTTTAAACACAACATTGTAATAAATAATGCGATCCCCACATTCCCCATACAATTCATTGTTAAAAAACCACTTCATTCTCACTCGTGCATGAATCATACAGTGGTCCAATCTACTCCCTCCATCAACAAATATAAACATATCTGAGTTTGGCTAAAATTTAAAATTTTAAACTTAACTAATAACATCTCTAATAATAAATTAGCACATATATAATATGTTACTTATTATGATAGTTGGTTTTATGATGAATATAATAACATTATACAACAACAACAACCAAACATTTTATTTCCAAACAAGTTAGGGTAGGCTGTAGATGAAACCACATGAGAAAAAAATAGGTACAAAACAAGAGTGAAAAGAAGAAGATAACAAAGAGCGATAAAAAAACAATTAAAAAAGGGGGAGAAAAGACAATAAAACGCTAAGTTAAAAAAACAAAAAATGGACAG
Organism: Sporobolus alterniflorus; assembly: GCA_008808055.3. NCBI lineage: Eukaryota > Viridiplantae > Streptophyta > Magnoliopsida > Poales > Poaceae > Sporobolus > Sporobolus alterniflorus. The sequence continues at coordinate 10,107 of VSTD030002824.1, forward strand.
GGAAAAAACTTGACAAAAGACAATAAAAGAAAGGAACCAAAGATCAAAATTCTATCACATGAATTGCTAGCTTCCACGATCTCCTATCTAATGCTAATTCCTTAGTGATACACCAATCCTTCAAATCTCTTTACAGACTTCTCTCATATCAAGTTTTGTCGTCATCTATCTCTCTTCTTATTATCGGTTCATCTTATTACCCAATTACAAATTGGTACCTTTGTTACATATGTTCAAACCATCTAAACGATGTTACACGAATCTCTTCAACTGGTGTCACTCCTATTCTCTCACGTATGTCATCGTTATAGACCCAATCTCTTCTTGTGTGACCATAAATCCATCGTATCATACGTATCTCAGCTACGCTTAATTATTGGACATATCACATCTTAATAGGCTAACATTCTGCTACATATAACATGATCGGTCGGATCACAGTCAATATAGAATTCGCCTTTTGACACCATTACATAGAAAAGCATTTAAAAGATGCTCACTCCCTCTGGTCTACAAATAGTTTTTCAGACAAGAGCAATGAACTACCAATCCTTGTCTGAATGTAAATAATCAAGGAGCAGAGTAACTCATTATCTACCAAATTAGTCAATGAGACAATGTCCCAGACTCCCAGTGTTATCCAAGCAACATGAATATCTATGGTAATGTTGTTCCATACTAATTACCATAGAAAAACTGAAGTAAGTCTCGTTGCCAGTTAAGTGTGATGTTAATCGATCATTATAGCAACCACAATTTGAGCACACATGGCTGCTGTTACACCACATCAACACAGGTATGGAAACCAAATGTATGAATTGATCATGAATAATAGCATACGGACAGATGCCCTGTCTTTGACAGAAGCATTTCAGAGAAATCTTAAGCATGGTATTGCTGTCTTCTCACATAAAGTCTTCTTCAAGTTCTTGCACAGTCTTGCTGCCAGACGCAATTTGCTTGTTGGAAGTCATCTTCTCTTGGACCATAAGGCCCTTGTAGCTTCTGATTTCAGCTTGCTTCTCCTTCTCAAGCCTCTCCATCTCTTCCTTACGTTTCTGAAAGAAAATCAAGAACCAGGTCATTCACTATTTAAGAAGTTCAACAGAATTACAAAGTATGCTACAAAGTATCCATCCAGTGACCAGTCCGCAGCAACACAACACCACGACAACCAGTTCACTACTATATAATTTGATAGTATCTATATAACAAGAAACTCCATGGTTTATAACATCTGGAACACAGCAACATAAGGTCTTGTAACTGGTATAGCAAGAGAAATAGCTCACTTTGTCCCTAAGCTGTGCCTTTCTTTCTGCCTTTTCAGCAGCACTTGCAGCCTC
>VSTD030002825.1:0-11450 GCA_008808055.3 Sporobolus alterniflorus
TTATAAAGGTTTGAAGTTAATAGGTTAAATAGGAAATAATATAAACCGAATTAATTAAGAAAAGGACCTAATTGTAACTATAAAAAGTTAAACAGGGACCTCAATGTAAATTTTTAGGGACTAAAACATAATTTTGAAAAAGTTTAGGGGTATTTTTGTAAAATTACAAAAATCTAGAGTTTCTTACGGTTACCACTTTATTTTTCTAAAGAAAAACCTCAGATTAATCTATGTCGTTCAAACCGAGATCTACGGTTCGGATTTATTTTCGTTCTAATCTCGATCATCCATCCAAGATCCGACAGCTTGGGAGCTTTCCTTCTACCTCGGCTCGATCCGGCCGAATAGAACCACCGGGCCGCCATGGCTGCCGGCTTGAGAGGACCCAAGCTCGAGCTATGGTGCACCATTTGTGACAAGGTTTCTTCCTACGTGATCTACATGACGAGAGGACTCCAATTTGCCACTTACCACGGTGGAAACGACCAAGGGCAAGCCAGTGATGAGAGAGTGGCTCGAGCGGTCTTCAACGGCGGTGGGGACGGCGTCCAGTGGCGCTCCGGCTCCAAGGGATTCTTTGGCAGAGGCGGTGTAGGTGGGGGATCCTCCTCCAAGTGACGAATTGGCGCAGGAGTCTCCGGTGCGGCAGCTAGACGGTGGCATCATGACTCGGCAATGGCGGCTAGGTTTTGGGCCAAATTCGCACGGGATAGGAGATGGCAAAAATCCTCGCAATGATTCGGAAGAAATCAAGAAGGGGGCGAAACTGGGTCAGTTATGATATCAGGAACCGATTTTTCTGGCCAAGCTAACTCGGTTAAGGCCAAAACATTAATCGGGATCGGGTCAGGAAACCGGGTTAGGTTGGGTAATCTGGTTAAGGCTTTTTCCTTAGTTCGGGCTGGACGGTTAGGTCAGGTTCAGGTCGGGTAAGGCAAAAACTTCACCTCGGGCTGGTTTTAGCCTTATCCCTCAACCCGGTCTGTGTTAGCTGGGTTAGGGGGGTATCCTTGACCTCTACTTCGTATATATTCAAATTCAAACTTCGAACAACTAGTCTTCACAAAATAAAATATAAGAGCACTTCATCACACAAGAAAATATGCAGCGGCATGAAATGCAACAAATATTTATTTATTTATATAAATAAGCTTTCTAGAGTTTTATTTCCTTGTGAAAATCAGGGTGTTACACCTACATAGGGTGAGAAGAGGTCGATGACTCAGTGTTGGGGTTAGTGAGATAAATCTTAAGAATCCGACACTTAACCATGCGACCAGAGGAAGTCTTGACAGTCTTTAGCACCTCACCATTTGATCCTATGGGACGTGAACCACAATGAGGAAAGCGTGGACCATCCAGGTGTCTAGGCTCAAAGTGAGTATAAGACCCTCCAGTAGGAAAACCGGACCTACGTGAGAAACGATCACCACGATGAGGACGTGGGCTGTAACCAAAGTGTCTAGGCACAAAGCTATTCTCTCATGAAGCAAAACCATATGAGCGATGGTTAGGTCCATGAAAGAAGCGAGACGGTGCATGAGAATAAGAACGAGGTGGAAAATCAGTGAACTCATCACGATATGAGTTTCTGGCATAATCAAAGCTTCTCTTCTGATTTTTCTTGCAACAGAAGTAAAACTCATCCAAGTGACCAGCACGGACACAAAACTGCAAATAAAAGCTTCCACTCTTGGCTTGGGAGTTTTTTTCCTCACCTCTCTCTTGGGGTTGAAGGATGGCTTTGGACTGGATGGGTAGTGAGTTTTGGTGGATTTGATTATTTCCCAATTTGTATGTGGATTTGGCTACACTCTCCTCAACTTGACTCAAATCATCCTCAATCATTTTCTCACTCACAACCGCCCTCTCAAGATGAGAAGTCAAGTAGGCAACCTCCTGCTTTAGCATGGTGTTCTCTTTGGTAGCATGAAAAAGCTTACCCTTGAGCGAGCCACACATTTTGCACGAAGGGGATAAAACACTATAGCGAGAAGAAGATTCTTTCATGGAATTGCAAAAGGCAGAAGGAGAAAATGATCTATTTTCTCTTTAGAAGTTGGAGAGGGGGAGATCTCTGACCTAGTGGAATTGAGGAGACACATAGAGGAGTACTATAAGATGTTGTTTGGTAGTGAAGAAAGAGGGGAAATAAGATTACATGAAGTTTGTGGAGGGACTTTGGACCCTTGTCTATAGAGGAGGCAGAGACACTAGTAAAATCATTTTCTAAATCAGAAATAAAAAGAGGCCCTGGATGAGATGAATTCAAATTCTGCCCCTGGTCCAGATGGATTAACTATTGCCTTCTACAAAACCCTCTAGGAAAAGGTGAAGGACCCTGTGATTGAGATGTTTGATAGTTCCTATAAAGGGGAGTTGAATCTAAGTAGACTGATTTATGGGATGATTTCTCTGATTCCTAAACTCAAGGAAGCAAACAATATTAAACAATTTAGGCCCATCTGTTTTCTAGGAGTGGATTATAAGTGGATTACTAAGGTGTTGACAAAAAGGTTAGCTTCAGTTGCTGATTCAGTGGTGAATATGACACAGACAACCTTTATTCCTGGGAGAAATATTTTAGAGGGGGTGGTGATTCTACATGAAACTATGCGTGAGCTAAGCAGGAAGAAACAAAAGGGGGTGATTATAAAATTAGATTTTGAGAAGGCCTATGACGAAGTGTCCTGGCCCTTCTTATCAGAAGTTTTAGAGAGAAAACAATTCCCAAGGAAATGGATAGAGTGGATCCAACAGGTGGTTGGTGGGGGTAGAGTGGGGATTAAAATTAATGGGGAAGTAGAAATTTTCTTTAGGACATATAAAGGGGTTAGACAGGGTGACCCCTTGTCCCCCGTGTTGTTCAATTTGGTTGTTGATGCTCTAGCAACCATGTTAGAAAAAGCTAAGTTGACAGGGGTGATCAAGGGGTTGGTGCCTAATTTGATAGAGGGTGGACTGACACATTTACAATATGCTGATGACACTATCATCTGTTTGGAAGTTGATGACACATGTGTGGAAAATTTGAAATTCATTTTATATTGCTTTGAGGAGATGTCAGAGCTCAAAATAAAAGTGAAGTGATAGTGGTGGGGGCATCAAAAGCGGAGAACACAAATATTGCAAATTGCTTGAATTGTAGAGAGGGGGGGGGGCTTCCTATGAAATATTTGGGGGTTCCAGTTACTACTGCCAAACTTTACACAACTGATTTCATGTATGTGGGGCTGAAGGTTGAGAAGAGGCGACCAGCTTGGCAAAGCCTAATGGTGTCATCTGGAGAAAAATCTATTCTGATTGAGAGTAGTATGAGCTCCTTACCAAACTACACAATGGGGGTATATTTGTTACCTGAAGAAGTACATCATAAGATGCACTCAGTTAGGGCAAACTTCTACTGGGACTCATGACAGAAAAAGAAATACCATATGATGAATTGGGCTGATCTAGCCAGGCCTAAGGATTTTGGAGGGTTGGGGTTTACTGATACTAGATTAATGAACAAATGTTTACTATCAAAATGGATCATAAAATTAGAGAGGGGTGATACTGATTTATGTACTAAGATGTTGAGGAATAAGTATCTACAGGAGAGGGGTTTTTGGTAGTAATGTGAGGAGGGGGGGGGGGTCAGGAAAGGCTTGCATGAGGCTAAACACATTTGTCAGAGTGGGCTTAAGTATGTGGTGGGTAATGGAAAGAAACCTAGGTTTTGGCATGAAGTCTGGATGGGAGAGTGCCCTTTAAGAATCAGGTTTAACAAACTATTCATGATTTGTAGACAACAAAATTGGGAGGTGACTAGAGTGTTAGAGGGAGGGGATTAATTTAAGTTTCAGAAGGAATTTTGGCAGTGAGGAGCTGTTGGAATGGGAAGAGTTAGAGAGAGAGAGAGAGAACTAACACAGGTGACTTTATTTGACAAGGAGGATTTTGTGAGATGGGCTTTGTCTAATAATGGTCAATTTTCGACTACTTCATTGTACAGACACTGCTCTTTCTCTGGTGTGATAGATGTTAGGATGGAAGAGTTATGGAAATCTGAGCTACCTTTGAAGGTCAGGAACTTCCTATGGCTGGTGTATAGAGGTAGGATTCAAACAGTGGACAATTTAAAGAAAAGAGATGGAAATGGGATGGGAAGTATCAGTTTTGTTTAGAGAGTGAATCAGTTGATCATTTGTTGTTTAGATGTCCTTTGTCAGTTTACATATGGGTTGTGGTCAGGGATGGGAGGCAATACCAAAAAGTGTTAAAAGTTTTGTTGAGGATTTTTTGTTTCTGAGGGGGGACAAACAGAATGAGAAATTAATCTTCTTGTTTGGAGCGATCTCCTAGACCTTGTGGCTCAATAGAAATGATCTTGTTTATAATTCTAAGTTTATTTCAACACCCAAGACACTAGTATTCAAGCTCATTTCCTTTTTGCAACATTGGGTGATCGCGGTGACAGGCCCAGACCGGGGGGAGTTGGAACAAATCGCTGAAGCATTGTTAGGAAGGATAGGCACCGAGAGGAAGGAGACAGGAGTGGGGTGATGAACAACCAGGTGCTAGGTTTTTCCAGAGGATGATGATCTTTTTGGGACACTAATGATGAACCTCTGTAATATAATCTCGGAGTATGTCATTTTGGTTAGGTGTAGCTAATACTCGGAGGGCGCTAGATAACTCTACCTGCTATGAGGTGTGTGGTGCGTTTGTTTGATCGATGATAGAACATGTAGAGGGGTGATTTTTTTGGTTGCAAGCGACTCTGAGTGCACCCTGGAGGGATTGCAAATCTTGTGTGAGCTGGTAACCCTAGCAAAAATGCTTTCAATTAAAGCAGGGCCATGCCTATGGTATGAGTCATCAAAGGTATGTTGGGGTTGAGATCAGGCCATCTGGGAGAGGCAATGGCTTCGCACTGCCTACTGGACGAAAAGAAGACGAACACGACTATCTTAGTTCAGCATTGGGCCATCCAGATTACCCAGAACGATTGCGGCTGATCCCCAACCGCTTCCTCTTTTTTACCACATTGAGCGAGGAAGATTTCACATCTGTGCTTACCAATCATGAAGCTACGTTGCTGGACGTGTGGGTCCTGGACAGTGGCGGCCAGATCTTTAGGGATTTGAGGAAGAAGCACATAGCTTCGGAACAAGGGGTCGCAGACCACGATGGTGGTTAAGGTGCCATCCCCATGCTCATCACAGTCAACAATGAAGCGATCGGCACGAGCGTCTTGGACCACCCAGACGGTCGAGTGGGGGAGGAACGAGAAGCGGAAGTCGGTGGCTCCAGCGAGAGCACGAGCGGCGTGTATGGACGGGTAGGGTGGTTTGACTAGCTTGAAACTCCCTGTAAAGGTGTGAAAGCCGAGGAGGGACGGCCAGTGGAGCGTGTGCAGGCAGCGGAGGAAGGTGGGGCTGGTGAAGACGCGATGGAACGCGGCGCAGGCAACGCAAGTGCAGTTGTGGTCAGTGAGCATGGGGAGGCAGATTAGGATCTCGATGAGATCATCAGTGAGGGTTAGCGCCTCCCACCCCACCACCTCCAGGGAGGACATCTTGAATCGCGTCATCGGCAAGACACCGCCCAAGGAGCAACAGTGGTTGGTGGTTTTGCGAGGATTTTTTGGGTGTTTGTTTTTCCTGTGTCTGTGGACTGCAGTGACTCATGAATGGTGATGAGCGTCGGTGGGCACTGGCTCTATCTATTCATATGACTTTTTCATTCAGGTACTAAAGTTTACTAAATTTTTTATCTGTGCATATAAATTAATAAAATTTACCAATTGTTTTAAAAAATCACATCTCATCACTACTACAAAACACCTTTGTAGCATCCCGGGGTCCGACTGTAGCAGTAGGCATCTTGTGACCCGTTTATACAGTGACTCCTCAGTGATATCACTGAACCGTCCGTCGCTACTATGACCCTCAGTAGCAATAGACTCGGGTGACATAATATCTTCACCCGTTTCTACTATGACCAATAGGTAGCAGCGATGTGTGACCCTTGGACGTCATAGAAGTATGTTGCTACTCAGGGCCATATAGCAGTGACGGTCATTCAGTGATATCACCCGGACCCATTGCTACTAAGGGCCATAGTAGTCGTGGCATCCGATTAGTCTCACCTCACTCACAGAAAGTGGGACTGACCCTCATAAGTACTTTCTTACATTGAGTACATTACGACGGTGACCACGGGTACACTAAATTAATTTTTGGTATTACCGTGGACGCCGTCGTTTTCTTTTTGTAGCGCTAGACTACTATGATTGGACCCACTTGCCATTACCGAACATAGCCGATGAATAGCCTCGATTGATTAAATGTTGTCCCACCTCGCTTGCTGAACTTGGGAGAATACATGTTAAAAAGTTTCATACAAACATCGGTGTTATACAACGCTGTGTAGAGAGTAGTCCTCACCAGCTAGGGTGTCAAGGTCTTGCCGCTTGGTTTTGATATCACAATAGAACCCGATGCATATCGTGAGTATTCCTGCCTAGTGAGGTTACTTTCTCTACGGTTTTTTTAATGTTTATATTACTTTGATCCTCAGTAGCCACGGCCTGGACGTCACCACGCCCGTTGGTACTGAGGATCACAGCAATGGTCATACCTAGAGTGTCCTGGCTCCATTATTTGCCGTCAAAATTTTGTGGCTGGGTGGCACACAAAAATAGTTATATATTCTCTCTCTCTCCTTCCACGTGCCATGTGCCCCCACAGTAGAGACTGCGCTTATGCCACACTGGCTCCATCTTTGTTCAGGTGCAGATTCCGTAGTTCAGGAAGCGTAAGCAGGATTACTTAGAATTCTACAAGCTTTGGTCTTCGAGCGCTTTCAAGGCAAAATCTGAGAATAAGAGACTCTACCGTGAAAAAGACCTGAAGCACAAATACAACGTTGATGAGCATGTCCGCAAGTCGCAACGCATGGTAAGATTACGTGGTTCAAATGCTATATGTGTGCTGTCATGTGACTAACTCTTAAGTACAGGCCAAGTAGGATGGCGTTATGTCAATTGACATCGAGATCTTCATAGAACACCCCCGAGGACCCAATCCTTCAAACCCGAATCAACTCTGCTCCCAGTCGACCATGGATGCTTTGATGAGTTGTCACCATTTCTTGATATTTTGCATTGTTGTTCTCTCTCTAACCTATATTTATGTTATTTTTGCCCGAATAAATATGGTCAAGAAATGGTAAGACTCTATGGAGAGGGGGTAGATTGGAGAAAGGCAGACATTGACCCGATGGCCTTGTACACTAGTGGGGGGGAGCCATGGACGGTGAGCTGATGATTCTATTATAATTCTTTGTCGTTGCAGTGCCGTGATATATTTTTATATAATACATGTTGTACGTATGGCATGCTAAATGGAATAATCGACTCCCGGAAGGTGAGAGCTCAGAAGGCTGCGTCGTCGTAGAGCTCAGGAAGTAGCTTCATCCCTCGCCACTCGGAAGACCGGCTCGAGATCGAAATGCTTAAGGAGAGTCTGAGACAGCGGGACAAAGAAATGAAGCGGAGGGATGAAACAATGAGGCAGTGGGACGAGTTCTACACTCAGGCCTTCGCTCAGTAGTAGGCGATGCTTCAGGTTAGTTGACTTAACTATTTTATTCGCTATTAAGCACTTAGCAATACTTTTAAAACTAATTCATTGCATTGCAACATGTATAGCAAATGCCACAGTAGCAAGGACTTCAAATGTCACAATTCCAACCTCCCCCACCACTACCTCCCTTCAGGTCACCTCTTGGAGCTCAGATACATTTTGTATTATTTGAGTTTTTTAGGTCCTTCATTTTGATGTTCTTCAATCAATACAGTTTTTTCATACACCGTCGTCCGATCCATCACAGTCGAATGAGCTCCAAGGCACGTCGAGAGGTAGTAGCGGCTACTCCAACCAATCAAATGATGACGACGCTTCTTGATTGTTTGTTGTGTTGTAAATCGTGATTGGTTGTCGTGTTATGCTGTAAAAACTTGTGCGTACTATGATATTACTGTTGTTCTGTGTATTCTATGAAAATTTACGCCTGAGGCCATGTCTATTTCTATTTTTTAAAACGCTTTTGCTTAACTTCCGTCGGCTATGGTAGGCCGACAGAAGTTAGCATAATAACTTCCGTCGGCCCAATGGTAGACTGACGGAAGTTACTGCGCTAATGGCTGACGGAAGTTACTGGTTTTGAGATAACTTACGTCAGCCCCTCCTAACCGACGAAAATTAGCTAACTTTCATTGATAAATTTTTTATTGGGCTATCTTCCGTCTATGGCCGACGGAAGTTCCCCTAGTTCCTGTAGTGTTAAGCAATAGCCAAAGTCTCTAGATTTGTTTTTATTTTACCCATTAGAGACGACTCAAAAACAGTTTGTACATGCCCTCTTCTCATCGCTAGTTTGAGAAGCATGATACTGACGCTGAATGTGATGGATAGCTTGTAACCACACAATTGATTCTAGTAGGATTAGGATTAGGATTACGATTTTCATATATCCTTGGCATACTCTTTCCGGTTTTTAATGGTTAGCATTGATTAGTTAGTACAAATAGTATGTACAAACTAATGGCGGACTGAGCAGTGGCCCAGTGGCAAGGAGCTGGTTGGCGGCGGGGGTTCGACCCCCGCGTCCCGCACGCAAGCTTGGCTTCCAATGAAAGTGGGGCTTATATCTAAAAAATGTATAAACTAATGTCAATAATTTAAAATCAAAGGAAGTATCTTGCCTTGTTTGTGAGCAGTGAACCCCCAATAGGGAGTACTAACCAGGGATTTAAAAACCAAACCGGTGGGGAACGGTTTAGTGAAAACCGTAAAATTGGGTGGTTTTTTGCTTTGAAACTCAAAATCCAAATTTTATGAATAAAAACCGATTTGACTGGTTAGCGGACCGATTTTTGGTCAATTTTTTATTCAAAATTCAAATATTAAATAAAAAGGTAAACCTACCGGTTTTCCAGATTTTTTTTTGATTTTATTGCTTTCAAAATTTGAATTTTTTAAATTATAACTGATCAATTTTTGATGAAGCAAAAAAATTGGTCCATATCGGTTTTCCTAGTTTTCACAAAAACTAGCCGGTTCCCAACGATTTTTGAATCCATGGTACTAACCTATAGCAATCAATAGCTTGTGTGGACCAAAGACAACCCGACGGAAGTTTGAATAAAGAATATATTTGAATTCCAAGTTTTTTTAGATAATAAGAAAATGTACCCAACCCTTGTAAATTCAAGTTTTAGGGGGTAAATCTCAGTCAAAGGTAAAGGTTGTGACCTTGAGGCTTATTCCATGACACATTTTGCTGATTCTCTCATCAGAATTAACAGCAGGGATTCAGATATTAGTTTATCGCAACATTTTAATAGCATCCAGATACCTGCAACCGACTGACCCAATAAGAAGATATATCATATGAAACTGTAGGTGCCTCATTTCAAGCCTCTTTCGTTATTACATCTTCCGTTCATATGCTTCATACCACCGTGGACAATTCACACCAGAGTTAAATCCGCTCTACTTATTTTCAGCATTGCCGCAGTAGCCGTACGGGTTCTTCTTAGCCCAGTTCCACTGGTCCCTGCACATTTCCTCAATTCCATATTGGGCTCTGCAACAAAAAGTACAGTTCTCAATTTTGTATTTTTGTATCCGGGAAATAAGAACACCAGTAGTTAATTTGATACTTACGTTCAAGTGAACAACTAATTACTGATGGTTTTTAAGTTAAATTGTTGATAATTCTTTCAATATTCTTTCTGAAACGATGAAAGGTGGGGACAAGAAGTGTCGCTGTTCATAGAAATTACCTCCAGCCGAGCGCCCTTTCAGTTTTCTCAGTGGACGCGTAAACCTCCGTCGCATCGCCCGGTCTTCTTGGGCAGAACTTGGTGGGAATCTTCTGCAGTTTCACAGCCACAAACGTCAGTATCGAGTCCTTTTCAGATCAGTAAAACACACGAGCCACGCACGGAGCAAACCTTGCCGGAGGCCTTCTTGAACGCGGCCACCATCTCCAGCACGGAGGTGCCATGCCCTGTGCCCAGATTGTAGGCCACACAACCTGCAAAGAAATTGATAGCGAGATGCTGGATGATGAGTTTTTTCATATGATCGACAGTTCGAGCTGGCGTCCACAAATTGTTTCAGCGGCGTGTGGCGCAAACAAATATAACGCACCAATGTCAGGAATGTCGAAGAGCTTGCTCAGCGCCGCGATGTGGCCGTCAGCCAGATCGACGACGTGTATGTAGTCCCTGATCTGTGGGGGCACCGATCAAACCATGTTACGGCGAATTCGCTCGAGAAATGCCACGAACTTTGGAGTTCGAATCGATAGGGCGCACGCACGCACCGAGGTGCCATCCCGGGTGGGGTAGTCGTGGCCGTAGACGTTGAGCTCGGGCAGCCGGCCGACGGCGACCTGCTGGATGTACGGCAGCAGGTTGTTGGGAATCCCCTTGGGGTCCTCGCCGATCTTGTCGGATGATGGTCCACTCCGGGTCCGCGTGGTGGTAGTCCCGCGCCATGTCCTCGAGGATGAGCTGCGCCAAGAACAGACATGCCGCCGCTCGTCAGCACTCTCGCAAACTGGCAAACGACAAAAGCCGCTACACATCGTTGTCGAACTACCGTGAACCACGAGGCGACGCCATTGGCGAGTTCGCCTGGCGTTGTGCTCATCATTGTTTTCTTACCTTGGTCCTGCCGTATGGGTTGGCGGCCTGCAGCTTGGAGCCCTCGACGCAGGGGATCGTCTCCGGCCAGCCGTACACGGTCGCCGACGAGGAGAACACCATCTTCTTGCACCCGTGCTTCTTCATGGCCCTGTAGAGGTTGATGGTGCCAACGAGGTTGTTGTCGTAGTACATGTCCGGGTGCGCCACGCTGTCCCCCACGGCCTTCAGCCCGGCGAAGTGGATGACGGCGTCGTACCTGCAGCAGAATGGGCGGCACGCACGTTGACAGGCAGATAAGAAGGAGAAGAAAAATGAAGCTCTGAAGAACAGTAGGATTCAGAAGAGTCGGAGCTCGAATTAGTATTTCGTCTTAAGTGCGTGCAGTTTGTTGTGTTGGATCCATCAGAACCATCACCCACCTCTTGTCCGCGAACACCTTCTCCAGGTCATCGTCGCTCCTCAAATCTCCCTGAAAGCAAATGAAACCCATCTCTCAAGTCCAGGCGCAGGGACATCGGTCGAACAGGTTGCGAACATGAGGGAACCCTGGTATTATAATCAGTGGCAGAAGCGGGCGCGCGCACGTACGAGGATGAAGTCGAGGCGGGCGGAGAGGGCGGGGCCGGCGATGCGGCGGACGCGGTCGAGCGCCTCGGGGACGGAGTTGCGGAAGTTGTCGACGGCGGTAACGCCGTACCCCTGCTCCAGCAGCCGCAGCACCGTGTGCGTGCCGATGAACCCCGCG
>VSTD030002826.1:0-11450 GCA_008808055.3 Sporobolus alterniflorus
TGTCCCCCCTTGGCCTCAACACCATGGAGAAGCTGCACCACAACGTCACGCGCTCTCACCAACTGACTTCTTCTTCGACTTCATGGCTCGCATCAAGGATTGCCGCTGCTACATGTTTCCTAAGGATGAATGAGAAGGTTGCGTCCTCCTTCCGTGTTATTGCGCCGCCTTCTGTGTAGTTGTGTGTGATCACTTATACCAACGATACTTTAAGCTGCCTCTAGTACCCCTTTACCTATTGCGCGATGACCTGCACATCTATGACAAGGATGAGAGTACAAAGATCTTGCTGATGCCGTTTGGTCATTGTGAGAAGTCTGTCGGTGTGCTCGCCTGAATGTCTTGCGACATCCACTGCTACTCTTCTCTTTGGTGTCTGGAGTTCTGGCACATCAACCACCCGGGATCAGCAAGGGCAGATCCAGAGGGTGGGCCAGGTGGGCCTGGACCCACCCTGAGATTTGGAAAAATACATAGTGCCCCTCACGGCCAGCCCATGTCGACTCCAAACTCCATTGAGCCCTATTACCTAGGCAGACGGGACTGCTTGGAGCCTACGACTGATCATTTGTTGTGCTAAAAAAAAATTGTCGGCCCACCCTTAAATTCAATGCTAGCTCCGCCACTGGATCATAGTTCACAAATTCAGCGATATTCATTGAATATCAACAAAATTAATTTGTCGGCCCACCCTTATATTCATTTGTTGTGCTAAAAAAGTTTGTGGGCCCACCCTTAAATTCAATGCTAGCTCCGCCACTGGATTAGGGTTCACAAATTCAGTGATATTCATTGAATATCAACAAAATTAATTGAAGGATCGGAGAATGTAACCAAAGGGGGTTGAATGAGAGACAATTAAAATTTCTTGATGAAACTTGGTCTATGTCCCAAAATTGACCCGATGCCTCTCTTCTAACTCAAGACTACGTACTTATAGACAAGCTACCAGCCCTCGGAATCGGGTTAGGAAACCTCAAATCACAGCGAAAATACGAATCGATACTGGTAAGAACACGTGTGAGATTATGACAATAAAAATCAGACCAAAAATTAGTTCAAGACCTCACAAACATTTCATCGAACACGTTGCAGACGTGTTCAAAAAACCATCGAATGAAAGCGATTAAAACTCAGAAAGCTCAACCTTTTTGATCCGGTAGCTCAAGAACTATATCGACTTCCACCTGAGGAGCAACATCAGCAAATCGAAAAATCACACTTTAACACACGGTGGCGAGATCAGAACCTTGCTGCGAAGAAAATCGGCCACGGCAACCGAGGAGAAAACGAGCTGGAAAAATCTTGAGACCGAACGAAAATCAGAAGCGCAGACAGGCGCACATGAGCCAAAATCGGCGCTGGGAAACAGTCACGCGAAGATTGAAACTTGCCAGGGAGCCGGAGCTCAGGCGCGCGCACACAACGGCTCAGGAAACCGAGCAGAGCGGGAGCAAGCCTTGACGGTGAATCGGGCGGTGGGAATCTGAGAAACTCCACTGTCTGCCGTGAGCTCAGTGAACACCGGCGCCCTGGAAACCAGCGGCGGCAGGACACCGGACCAACCGGGAATTCAAATCAGCAGAAGACGCTGACTCTGAGCGGACCCAGCGTGGAAGAACTGAAGACGCCAAAACCAAATCCACCGGGGCTCACTGAGCGAGCGCCTTGGAGCGAAGCCAAAAACGCGAGCGAGAACACTGGAGGTGAGGCGAGCTCTGCTTGCGAGCATAAAACGAAAAACAAAAAGATCGAGTGGGATCCAAGACCTGGCGACAAGACTGAGCAGGAAAATGGTTGATGCGCACTGTGGAACGAAAAATCGCTGCAGTGGGATGGGCAAAACAGACCGGCGCCGAGAAACTCGCAGACGAATCAACGAAGGACGAAGTGGGAATCGGGCTGGGCCACTGTGCGACAGCAGAAGCTAAAAATGACAACACGGCAGCACATACTCCTGGCACGAGAACCAGAGGCCAAAGAACACGAGCGACAAAAGAAAAACAGTCAACGAGACGACCCCAGTAAAGGATCGGAAGACTTAAATGAAAATCGCTGTGAGGGAAAATCCAGATTCCGCCGACTGCCGTGGGAACCGACTGAGGGAACACACAGGGAAGAATAAGGAGCACACATACGATCTAAAGATCGATTTTTTCCATTGCAAATCAAACAAGATTACATCGAATCTACGAAGATCATCGTTCTTTCTCCCTCATTTAATTGAAAAGAAAAACTAGATCTTGTCTCACTGCAGCTATGCTAAAAAATGAAAATATAAGTTCTAGAGAAATGATAAGGAGCCCAATCCCTCTAGGGTTCTATTTATAGATCCAAATAAAATACTAAAAGACTACTATACTTCTAGGGTCTAATACATAAAAAATGATAAAGTAAGAGTAGCAGGGTCTGACGTAGCCCGTTACATCGATCCGTCCATTTTCAACATAATCTCAACGCAACATCCACGATTGTGTCACGTGTACCACCCGCTGTCGCGTCTTCACCAATCTTGAGGCTAGACTGGGAAACCCAAGTGTGACTTGCTTTAATGTGAAACAAGCCGCCAGATCTCGATGTGTGTCCCGTGCCGTCCTCCCTCTGTTGGTTTTGTGGCGCAACCGAGAAACCGAATCCTGCTTAGTTTTGAGGTCCAAATAAAAAACTGCCACGGTGATTTTGAGGTCAAATTTATCAAACCGGAGCTGTCAGTTTTGAGGTCCAAATCAGAAAACCTGAGCCACCGGTTTTAAAGCCAAACCGGAGAAAGCCGTCCGAGTGATTTTGAGGCCAAACCACTCAAAACCATCGACATTGATTTTGAGGCTCAACCAAGAAATCACGCTCCTCGTCTCCACGTGTACAGTGCAGACCACACATAGCGCCACCCGAACTCTCAATTGCCCGATCACCGAGTACCCGACCTATGTGACCATCCTCGGTCCTCTGCACTAGGTCTCCTACTCCTGCCATGATCCTCGTCGCTGCACGACATGTCGCACCTGCACACCACGAGACAAGCAAACACGATTCTCCAAATGAAACAGAGATAAAAGGTAGCACTACCAAAATGTCTTGGATTCGAATTTAAAACTCGGCAAGTCAATGACTCATTACAATCAAACCAAGGACCTGACCACTTGGTTTCTCATTAATTCAATGGAATCGCCTGGATGCTCTAGGATTAAAAGTGGTACCACCACATAGGTTGATGTGTTTGGTGGCCCAGTGAGAAATGATATGTTTTTAGGCCTATTAAATTTGATATTATTTTTGACCTAATGAAAAATTTAACAATTTTATTTTTAGCTCGCTATGGAATAAGTGACCCACTAAATTTGGTCTAGTAATTTTTTTCTAAACTGAAAGCTGAATTAAAGCCTAACAAGATGGAAAAATTGTAGCAAAAATAGGTCAAAACGGGTACTCTATTGAGTGGCTTCTACCCAAACTAGGTCAAAAACGTTAAAAACATACCTCCAACAGGTGCTTCAAACCGGAACCCATTTTTGGGGTTCGTCGGAGAAGGTGACCTAGAAATGGAGCAGTTTGGTCTGCTCCCAAAACGGATGAGCTGTGTCCAACCCGGCGGCCGGTAGCGCCTCCGCACAGACCTCGGGTGTCATCTTCTCCGATGAGCCACTGGCCAGGCCTGCCTTCCTCCTCTTTTTGAGTCTGTCAGAGACATCGCGATGCTCGCTCGCGGACCAGAAGATATGGGTGGAGCTGGTCGACCGGTCGGCGTTCTCCCAGCTGAACTCCCTCTCTGACACTACAGGGTTGCTGCGCCGCAACCTCGGCTACTTCCACATGAACTATGCTGCTGTGGTCACCTTCTCCCTCGTGACATCGCTCCTGGCCTACCCCTTCTCCATCCTCGTCCTCCTTAGCATCCTCTGACATTGAGTTGTGGTGGGGCATCCTCGTCAGCATCTTCAAGCGGGGGCGGGAGCGCATGGGTGAGCGGTAGTGGCCATAGCTTTCTAGCATAGAGGAAGAGAGAAGAGAATTGTTGAATATAGTTGACCAAGACCCAGTTATGAGAGTCCATTGGAGATTCACGTTTATGGTCCTCCTATCTCCATGTGCATGACCCAGTTACGAGAGTGCATGGTCCTCCTCTCTCCAAGGCCAGAGCTTTCTGGCATAGAGGAAGAGAGAAGAGAATTGTTGAATATAGTTGACCAAGACCCAGTTACGAGAGTCCATTGGAGATTCACGTTTATGGTCCTCCTATCTCCAAGTGCATGAACACTCATTTAGCATTTTCGGTCTCTAATTTGGGTATGCACCGTTGGAGATAGCCTAATAAGTGACTTAGTGTAGGCACATCGCACCAGAGCAAGGTATGACGACACAAGAAAGATTGGTAGATGAATATGGATGAATCAGGAGGAAGAGATAACAGGCAAATTATCAGACGTGGTATAAGACACATCTCATTCTAAATAGGGAAAATTACAGAAACCACCCACCAACAAGTCATTTAATGTAAACCAACCAACCTACAAGATTTGGGTGCAAAAACAACCCCACCCCAATTCCCATATACTTACCGATTTCACATGTTTTCATCAATTTAGAGTTAAAAACACAAAATTAATATAACATTGTTAAAGGCCTTAGCTGAGACTTATTCAGTATACTTTCATAAAAATAGTATCCAAATAGTAACATTTTATAACATAATTTTTAAATTTTAATAGGTGTTTTTCCTAAAAATCTATAAAAAAATTTGAAAAATATAATTCCGAAACTTTGTAACTTCAATAACAATTGCATTAGGTGCTCTAAAGAGAAAAACAGGTTGGATCAATTAAACATGTATGAATTGAAAGAGGTTTTACAATAAAATACAATAGTTAGGTGTGGTTTTGCAATAAAGGGCTTAATTATGGATGGAAATATCAAACTCTAAGATCGATCGATCCGCCGCCTCTTTGTCACCACGTCGTTGCCGACGCGGCTGCTGACTCTCGTCGATGACATCCTATAGGACATCTTCCTCCGCATCGGCTCCTTCGCTGACATCGCCTGTGTCTCCTTCGCCTACACCACCTTCTGCCGCATCATCGCCGACCACTCCTTCCTCTAGCGGTGCCGCACCCTCCACTCATCACTCCTCCTCATCTTTGTCTATGCTAGACTCACAAACTTCCAACGGGCTGAAGTGCCCCACCCCAACGCTGTGGCTGCCCACGTCCTCTCCTACACCTCTGGCTTCTCCTAAAAATTACCTCCCCATTGGTCTCTAGGAGCCCATGGGATCCCTGCGACGTTCGTGATGGTGACGTCCTCCTCAAAAGCAATCCTGAGCATTAGAAAGGCATCATCCTGGCGAACCTCATGTGTTACCCTGTTCTCCAGAGGTACTGTTGGAATTATTGGACTTGGCCCATATAGAATTTCTAATAAATCTCAAAGGCTCATTCATGCATGATGGGAGACAACTCTTTAGTCCCACATTGCTAGTGGAGGTGGAGGAAAGCCTACTTAAATAGTGGGTTGCTCTCTATATACTTGCAAGAGTGTGGAGGAGGGGAGAAAGAAAAAAAACATACGTGCGCTTGCTCACCTCGCCTCGCCTCGCCAGGGCAGGGCAGGGCGGGGCAGTGTGATGGGCATGGGCACACGACGTGTCTGTGAATGGTCCACCGAAATCTGGCCTAAAGCCTCACAAGTCTGTGACTTCCTTTTACCATTTATTTTTCTACGAGTCCTTATCTAATACGTGTTTGATAAAGAAACCTAGTCGGCTACGAGACCCTGTAACCCTAGGCGGGTCTTCCCTATAAATATGTGCAGCCTCGATAAAACTAGTAACGACTAAAAAACATAAGCCATCAACGCATCTAGGTTTTCGCCTCCTCCACTACTACACCGTCAAGTCTACTTCATCCTGATTGCCATCGTGCACTTCTGATTCTGAGAGTAGGTCTCCGGGACCATCATCCTCAGTGATCCTACATCGGGAGAGGGCGAATAAGGTTTTTGGAAAGCGATCTTCACGACTGCTCAATCCGCTTCATCAAGCTCTTCATTACGTCTCATCTACCTCTTCGTCGATCATGCATGGAGCCTCATCACATCTACTATGAACTCTGTCAATCTATGCGCGGTCTTCAGGAATTTACTATTATCAAGACATGTATGTACTCAACTCTCGAACCATGTCTTACATATTAAACTTGTTGATCTATGTAGGCATGATTCTACTAGATAGTTCATTGCAATGTTTCATGTTCATTGTTGTGATAGATCTATCTAGTACCTTTCATAGTACTGTTGTTTTGATCTGTAATCTATTATTCATGTTCATGATTTATTTCTGGATTAAAATAAAACTAAAAGTGCTAATATTTCCAACAATCCAAAAACCTTGTTGTAGGCACTTTAGTTTAATGGCTGGATTTATTGATGCACTAAGGCCATCACCTTTCACTGGCGTGCACTTCAAGAGATGGCAATCGAGGTTCACATTATAGCTGATTGCCATGGGTGTGTTCTTGGTATCCAATGGCAAGTCTGAGGGCCGACTCACTGATGAGCACGAGAAAGCCTATGAGGAAGTTAACACACTCTTTGTCGGTGCGGTGATTGGAGCAATTGCAGATCATCTTCAAGATGTGTATCTCCATAATAAAATCAGTGAAGAGCTGTGGGATGCCTTGAATAATAACTAGAGTGGTTCAGACGCTGACACCGAACTATACATCATTGGGTAGTATCACGACTATAAGATGGTGATGGAAAAAAGCATGGTCGAGCAAGCTCATGAGATAAAGTGCATGGTGAAAGAATTTGAACTCCTGAAGATCATTGTACCCAACGAGTTTCTGGCTAGAGGCATTATCGCTAAATTACCTTCATCATGGAGGGATTTTGCCACTACTCTCAAACACAAGATGACTCACATGTCTATCTTAGACTTGATTGCATCTCTTGATATTGAGGAGAAAGTTTGGGCTAAAGATGGACGATCTAAAGGAGTTGATGGTCAAACCAGTGCCAACATGGTGCACCAGCTGCAGTCACATGGCAAGGGCAAAGTCAAGCAGAACAAGAATAACAACAAGCCAAAGTAAAATACTACTTTCAAGAAGAAGAAGAATAAGGAGGATGAGGGTTGCTTCATGTGCGGTTCCCCTGATCATTGGGCAAAGAAGTGCCCAAATCACAAAGGAAGAAATCCTCAACCTGAGCAGAAGACTGCGAACCTGGTGACCAACACCGTTGATGGAACTAGTGGGTACGGTAATTTACTTTCTGTTCTTTTAGTGTTTCAATCTACCACTTGGTGGCTTGATTTTGGTGCAAATATTCATGTGTGTTCTGATCTTTCTCTATTTTCTTCATACTAGGTGCCTAGGATTTATCTGTGATGATGGGTAATGAGTCACATGCTCCTATTCATGGTGTTGGTATGGTAGATGTGAAGTTAACTTTAGAAAAGATCATGCAACTGAAGAATGTGCAACATGTCCCTTCTATCAAGAAGAATCTATTTAGTGGCTCCCTTTTGTGTAGGGATGGTTTTAATGTGGTACTTGAGTCGAATAAATTTGTCATGTCAACTTGTTGACAATTTATTGATAAATGCTATGAGTGCGGATGCTTGTTTTGCTTTTCTGTTTCTGATTTCTGCAATAAGTCCGTGAACAATATTTGTGATGGTATTAATTTGAGTGATGCTAGCGTTTGGCATTCACGTTTATGTCATCTGAATTTTGGTTCTATGTCTCAACTATCAAGCTTGAATTTAATCCTGAAGGTGTCTATTGTCAAAAGTTCTAAGTGCCAAAGTTGTGTGCAATCCAAGTAACCTCAAAAGCCTCACAGGGCAACCGAGGAGAGACATTTGGCACTGATAGAACTTATAGATTCTAATATTTGCGAGATGAATGTTGTGTTGATAGAGGGTGGACACAAATACTTTATGACCATGATTGATGATGTGTCTAGATATTGCTATGTTTACTTGTTGAAAACTAAGAACGAGGCTCTGAACTGTTTAAAAATCTATAAGGCTGGAGTTGAAAATCAACTAGAGAAAAAGATCAAAAGATTTACGTTTGATCGAGGTGGAGAGTATTTCTCTAATGAGTTCAACTTATTTTGTGCGGAACATGGTATTATACATGAGAGGACGCTGCCCTATTCACCCCAATCAAGCAGGGTTGCTACAAGAAAGAATCTCACATTGACTGACTTGGTTAACTACATGTTGGACACTACTGGATTATCTAAGGCATGGTGGGGGCGACTTAATTGACTTCATTTCATGTCCTAAAGAGAGTTCCAATGAAGAATAAGGAGAAGACTCCATATGAAGAATGGATTAGGAGAAATCATTCACTTTCTTATTTATGCACATGGGGTTGTTTGGCCAAGGTTAATATGCTAATAAACAAGAAGTGAAAATTGAGACCTAAAACTGTGGATCGCATATTTTTGGGACATGCTCATCATAGCATTGCCTATAGGTTTTAGTGATAAAATTAGAGATGCATGATGTTTTTGTTGGTACATTCTTAAAGTCTTATGATGTTACTTTCTTTGAGAATATTTTTCATGTGAAGAATTTGCATAGCATGTCTAGATTGCTTGAAAATGTGATAGCAAATACAACTCTTGATCCTTCTGAAAATTTCTTGCATGCTGAACATACACTTGAACTAGTCCATGAGTAGATTGATGGTGAAGCTTCTAGGAGGAGCAAAAGACAACTGACTGCAAAGTCTTTTAGTGATTATTTCACTATTTATCTCGTGGATGACACTACTAGAACCATTTCAGAGGCATTTGCATCTCCAGATACAGTCGATTGGAAAGAAGCAGTGTATAGTGTGATAGGCTCAATTCTCTCTAATGGAACTTGAGAGATGGTTGATTGACCATATGGTTGCAAACTCGTGAGTTGCAAGTGAGTGTTCAAAAAGAAGCTTATGCCTAATGGTACTATTGATAAGTATAAGACAAGGCCTGTGGCCAAGGGTTATACCTAGAAAGAAGAGGAAGATTTCTTTGACACTTATTCACCTGTTTCTCAATTGACCACGATTCGTGCTCTACTCTCATTGGTTGTCTCAAATGGTCTTCTCATTCATTAGATGGACGTTAAGACATCATTCCTTAATGGAGAGCTGGAAGAGGAAATCTATATGACTCAGTCTATTGGATTTGTAGTAAAAGGTCAAGAGGATAAGGTGTGTAAGCTGTAGAAATCTTCGTATGGCCTGAAATAAGCACATAAGAAGCAGTACGTTGACGTTCAGTGCTCTTATGGGCTGTGCGGCAAGGGCGAACCATCTATCATTGGAAAAAGAGAGTGTAAGATAACCATTTTAAGAACCTCAAAAATAAAGACAAGAGTGAAAAATAGCTTTGTAACTTATGTGTCCTTAGGAGCGATTAGTCTAGCTAGGTGTGCACCTTATGGTAAACATAGCTCTGATACCACTTGTCATACCCCAGTTATAATAAACAGAACCGAAGCCTCTATATGTGTGCCCAGGAAGTCACTTCACATGTATAATGATTCATCATGGTAAAACAGATGTAATGTTTTGATTAAATAACTAGAGTATTATTCTCTTACATAAATGATCCGGGGGTCTCAAAAAGATTACAGAGCAACAAACAGCAGTTGACTAAGCGTAGCGCAGCTTTCACATGCCTGACCATTAGAGAGGTCGCCTAGCACTCTTCATCTTCACCTTACTGGAACTCCTAGCTCCAGCCTTCCTGACCATCTAAAAGAATGGGCAAAGCTGAGTAGACTTATGGTCGCTATTCAACAAGTTCATGAAAAATGTGGTATGAGGCTAAACAAGGAATGGCTTACTGACTTAACTTGCAAAAAGCAGTGGTTATGACTATGGAAAAGCTTCTAAGTATCTAAGAAGACTTCAACACCTTGACAACAAAACATCAGTCACACTATAGAGTCCACTACGAAGGATCAACCTAACCAACAAGACCAACTAGCACTAACCAACAGACCAATACAACTCCCAACCCAAGGTTCATCTAATCATGTGAGGGTCCATGCCACTCATGACCGTGAGCATGACTGTCAAGATAGTTTTACACTCTGCAGAGGTTGTACACATTCCCCATGAGTCATGGCCATCCTGGATAGCCAGATACTTGTTATACAAATGAGCACCCTTACACACTTTCGGGTTTTGCGCTAGGACATCACTACAAGGTTATTTAATAGTTTCCCCTAGCTTGCAGCATACCCGCTGAGGTTTCACCGGAGATGTCAGTCCAGATCACCAAGGGCTCCTCTTGCACTGTGTAGTTCTCAAGAGAGTCCACTCCTTTACGCACTCATTCCCATCTAGACGGATCCCAAGAGCTTCCACTCAATCCATGCCACCGGTTGGCACACCAAGACTAGATTCTATCATATACTATGTCAGGTCATACCCATATAGGCTTATGGTTTTACTATTTTTATAGGTGGTCGCTCCACTAACCACAGGCTTTCCGAAAACCACCAGACATAGCCTCGAACTGTTGGAATCCACTAAATTCAGTTTCAAACCCATCACCCCAAATACCTATTATCATACCCTAGTTCTGAAAGAGGCGAACCGAAGCTTCCATACGTGTGCCCAGGATGTTCAAATCACATGTACAACCAACAGTAAGGTAAACAATTCTCAATGTTATGATTATAGCATCACCAGAGTATATGTCTTACAAAATGATCATTGGTTTGAAAAAGATTACAGAGCAAGCAGCATCACAATGGTTATTCTAAGGGTGGCTTGAACGAGCCTCCACAGGTGATGACTGAGGGAGAGGCCTGCCTAACTTTCTTCCTCTTGCTTGAACTGGACATCGGGGCTCCATCCTGCTGCATAATCTATGGCAATGAAGGGCAAGCTTGAGTAGACTTGTGGTTTCTGCTCAACAAGTGTGGGAAAATAATGACATGGGGGCTTAGACAAGGAAAGGCTAATTGTGGTTTAGACTTATAGAAAGCAGTGGTTGCGTCCTATGCCAAAAGCTGTTATAGCTCAATGAAGTTAAAAGCTCTTCTCCTAGAAAATGTGACATCAAACCAACCACAGAGTCCACTATGGTAGTTCGACCTAAAACTCAAGACTAATAGACTCCCAACAACCCAACCATACCAACCCAGGTTTCTCTAATCGTGTGAGAGTCCATGCCAATCATAACCGTGAGCACGGCTGTCATGACAGTTCTACACTCTGCAGAGGTTATACATATTTCCCATGAGTCATGATTATCCTTGGTAGCTAGGTTCCCATTGATCTGATGGAATACCTTTATACACTTTTAGGGTGTGCGCTAGGATGTCATTACATGGCTTTTCAATGGCTTCCCCTAATTTGATTGTACCCACTGAGGTTTCACTGGAGGTGTCAGTCCAGATAACCAAGGGCCCCGTCTTGTGTCGTGTGGTTCTCAGGAGA
>VSTD030002827.1:0-11448 GCA_008808055.3 Sporobolus alterniflorus
TCGGCTAGGGCGGCATCTAGTCGGTCTAAACGTGAGAAGAGGCACAACACTTAGAGTTTTAGGGTTGGCGTGTCTCATCAGAGGGCTTGTCCGATGAACTCGACATCGTTGGAGCCAGCATAGAGGTTCTTGTTGGTGAAGTGGAAGTAGATCCGCGGGGCGTTGGTTCAGGGAGGACGAACAACGCCGGATCCGGTGAGAGCCAGAGACCCGAAGTGGTGTGGAGGATTCTCGCCGCCGCTGCGCCTCAGTGATCGGTCCGAGGGTGACGTGGGAGAGTGAAATAGGTCACAGCGAACTTTGTCGTGTGTGCCCCCAGCCCCTCTCCACCTTTTGTATACGCGCAGCGCGACAGGGGCCCATAACCATCAGTTGATTGACACCTCCGATCAGGGCGCGAGATCAAACGGGTCTGAGACTTGATCTCATGCGTTGGACGCCCGTTAAGGTCAATCCAACACTTTGATGCTGCTGCTGATGATGACGCGCGCTGCACTACTGTTGTCTTCACCGGTGTGGAGGTACGTTTCGGCGATGATGGCAAGTTGAGGATGACCAGGCATGAATCCAGACGTGTGATGAAGGGCATTGACGTCCAGTGCGTGCTCTGAAAAGGATCTTTCCGTGAATCCACATCATTCTGCCAAGCGCGCCGCGCGCGCATACTACCTTAATTGTCTACCGATCGAGCAGTTGATCTCAAAAGATTAGATCCGTGATTCACTGAGACAATTAACTTATAATGCAGCTCCTTGTCAAAGGAAACTGGAAAACAAATGCATTTTTATGCTTACAATGGATATGGATTTGCTCTATAGATGCACCCGTTTTATTACTACCCAGGGCATACTACTTGTCTAGCTCATATCAGACGACGACAAAAGTAGCAAAGTCTTTTTATCATAAACAAGTTGAGTAGACTAGAGATAAAGTGAGTTTTTATCACAAACAAGGTCTCCAAGAGCTCCTATCCATAGCTAATTCCTTGGAGTAGTGAAAAAGTTTGTGACTAGTACTACATCAAGTTCTTTAATTCACGTTGCTTGTTCTAACGTCATGAATAAATAAAAGAAGCTGAATTATTTGATTTCGTTTGTAGTGCAAATCTGACATGGTGGTGGTCGGTGGTGGGCTTCGATAGTGATTCTGCTTTGCAGGAATCAGTGCATGTTGCTCTGCTGCTCCGACGGTGTTCTGTTGGGAACGCAATATGGGCGCACTGCTCGCCATAAGTCTCATTTTTCTATTCGAATACAGTAGAATTTTGTTTATCATAACATAAAGGGCACGCGGCACGGTTTTGCCGAAACGAACAGTGAAGCCTGTCAGGTCAGCCGAGTCTGCTGGTGCTTCCTGAAGCAATGAAATCCCTGCAGATCTTGTTCATGGTTGACATGTCAATGTCTGTACTCAACGGCCTGATTGCTTTGCCATTTGTCAGTACGGTTGCTTTTTTTTCTTGAGAAGGGTTCTTATCACGACTCATGAACCTTTTATCATGCGCCATTTACTGCACAGATTGGATCTAGTAGTAGTAATAAGCAGCATTACCGCAGCCATGTGTGTAAGCATAAGCAACATGCATGTCCTGTGGAACGACAGCTGCTTCGGCACTGGCATCTGTTTTTTATATTATTAGGAATTGCGTCTTGTGGCTGGATCCGAAGACCTCATCTCAAGAGAGGAGACCTCGTTTTATGGGGTCGTTAGCTTACGAGAAGATTTGTAACTTGCAAGGTTGAGCTCAATTTTATGTCTGATCATTTTTATGGAAACCTTACTGAACTTGTCCAATTAAACACAGACGCTTCATCATAGCTAGGATAATAGGAAAAAGAGTATGCTTTCGAAATTGCCGTCGAAGCCCCCAAAGAATCTGCACTTTTGTATGGCGACTTTGGTTGAACTTTCGTTCACAACGGTTACAACAATCACACCATAGCCATGCTTTACACTTGCACGGCCTATGTAACACAAATTAAAAGGCAATCACACAAGCCTTTAGCTACCCCCAAAGCTAGAGAGCAGAAAAGCTAAAGTGCTCAATAGTAAAAGAGCAGAGATGGCCAACAAGGCAAAGGCAAACACAAATTAAGCACTAACCAAGCAAAAACCTTTTGTAGAAGCTGACATATTCTCTCTTCACCAGCACGCTCAGTGCTCACACCTAGAGAGGGTAGTAAAAGAAAAGAAGGCAAATGCTATGCATACTTACAGATTTCAGCTACGAAATTTCACAGCACGTATTTACAGTTAGCTGATCTTTTAAACGTCGATCTGCACGAGGGCTTAGGAGTTATTGAATGGAACTTTGATTTTTTCGTACCACACAAAAATCTGTCGGTATGCATAGCAACGTAATACGCAGCAGGCTAGTGAGCAAAGTTATTCAGCTGTGTGATGGTCGTCGATGTTGTTGGTGGCGGCCGTGAGGTGGAGGAGGAGGTCGGTGAAGGCGCTGACGACGTACTTGTGCGTGCGCCTGCCGTTGAGTGCGAGGTAGCAGAGAAGGACCGTTGAGTGCGAGGTAGCAGAGAAGCGCCGCGGCCATCTCCTCCATGGACCGGAGGAAGTCGGCGTGCGGGTCCGGCGAGTACGTCGGCACCGCCACCCCGGCCACGCCCACCACCGCGGCGGCAGCGCCGTGCGCGGCGGACGAGTCGACGATGGAGTTGGAGCGGCCCGGGGAGGAGAGGAAGAAGCGGCGCGACGCGATGGCGGACGACAGCCCGGACTCGGAGAGCGCGGACGGGTCCTTTCCCACCATCGCCGCACCGCCGCCGTCGCGCGGCGGGCTGCTGCCGCCGGTGTTCTTGATGACGCAGCGGGCGCCCGAGGAGGAGGACGACGAGCAGGGCGAGGTGGAGGTCGACCTGGACGCCGGTGGCATGACCTCCGGCGCAGGCGAACTCGGCGGCCGCCGCAGCCGGGAGAAGCAACCGAGCATCGTGCGTGTCAAGCTAGTGACCGGTGAGAGTGACTTGCCTTTGTTTAGTAGGTGGGCGTGAGCACTGAAGGAACAGGAGTCGTGGCTCGTGAATGGAGTGTGGCGTGAGAAGGTGGTACGCGACCGCGCTGTGAGCAGTGGCGTTTCTAGGTGTACATGGCAGTATGGGGTCTCACCTATTATTGGACCCATCGGGTTCAGTGCAAGTTGACAATCAAGGTAGCGATCGGGTTCAATGCAAGCTGACAATCAAGGTAGAGCGGAAGAAAAATCCGTGTCTGATTGATGTTTTTCCTACCGACATATCCAGATTTAGAAGGGTACACTAACCGAGCTTTCTTTCCGAAGGGTATCTATATGAAAGGCTAGTAAGAAAACACAGTATATTATCCGACCACCGAATTTTGCTCGACACGTTTTCTCACCGATTCAATTAAGAAAATGGCTATTCATCTATAAGGTTTCCTTCATCCTTGACACAGGGTTTACAAATTCGGCCAAATTTATTGAAATTTATCAAAATTCAACGGATTTGGTGGTGACCGATATTTCAAAATTCAGCACTATTCATTAAAAAATCGGTACTATTCATACAAAAACCAGCATTGTTTAACAAAAATTCGATATAAAAATCAGATTTGGCACGTCCAATTTTTTTCACCCCTACCCAATTTTTAAACACTGCCTTGACATAGTTCTATTACTACTCATGAAGTGCATGTGCATCACGACGACCTACATCGATCGGTCGTGACTTCAATTTCCCACGACCACATTAGCTTAGAGGTATACACAACACAACCGGGAAAGCCTTGGTCCCCGGCTCCTGGTCCAAAATTGACACAAGTGTATCTGTGTTGGTGCACATACACTCTTCCTTAACTACTACTGGTCCAGCTGGTACCGACTGTACCAGGCGCGAATCCTCTGCTATAACGATACGTCCGTCGATATATAGCCACGGGATCGTACGTCGGCGGCCGTGCGCTATGACAGAGGATCCCGACCCGACCGTACCGCTCGTGTACGCTGGCCGATGTTTGTGTGTGTCTATCTGTGCTTCTTCTTTTTTACTTGTGTGTGTCTATCAGTGTATTTATTCACATGCACATTTTTCACGGGGTATCAACACTACTACAAAACGGCTCTATAACGACAGGGGTTGTCCGACTTTAGTTAGGGATAAAATTTGGCCCGTCACTATAGTGATAGTAGCCACATGCGTCATTGACGTCAACAGCTCCTAAAATAATAGCAACGGGTAACATTAACGCTAAAACATATGTCTAAGTTGCATCCGAGCTCCATTTTAAATGTTTTATATATGCATAGAAAGATAATGAGATAATCTTTCTAATGCAACTTGTCTCATGTCAAAATTCATCTGGAATCAATAAAAATCATCAAAATAGTATGCTCGCAGTAGCCACATGCATGATGATGTCATTATGTATGTGGCTACTGTGACACGGTCACATTCATACTAAAACGAATGTTAAGATCACATTCTTGCTTCATTTTTGACGTTATACATATGTATAGAAAGGTAAAGAGATATCATTTTTAATGCAGCTGATCTCATATCAAAACTCATCCAAAATTAATGAGAATCAGCAAAACAGTATACTCACAGTAGTCATAGGTATGATGACATCATCATACCCATGGCTAGCGTGACATTATCATATTTATACTAAAATGGACGTTAAGATCGCATCCGTGCTTCATTTTTAATGTTCTATATATGCATAGAAAGGTAAGAAGATAATCTTTTTAATGTAATTGGTCTCATATCAAAATTCATCAGAAATCAATGGGAAACATCAAAACAGTATGCTCACAGTCATCATGCCCGTGACTAATGTAGTCAGCTGTTATGCCCTCGTTGATTTAGTACCATCTCGCTCTACAAAGTTGGGACTGTCCTACTTAAAAATTAAAGCGCGCTGAGCTGTTTCGAATAGACACTAGGCCTCATGCACGCGTGCGGGTGGTGGCCCATGCGTGTTGGGGAGATAGTGTGCGCGTTCAGGCAACAGTCGTAATGGTGGTGATTGGAGAGGCGGTGTGCGCGTGCGGGTGGTGGTGCTCCGGTGTGCGGCGGCCAGAGCTGATTGTGGGGGTGGACTGTGGTGGTCAGAGTCAATGATGGAGATGGCGTGCATGCATGTGTGGGCCTCACATCGAGCAGTCATGTAGACAGACGAGAGTGCTCCATCATCAGATCCAATAAATTATATTTCTTTATTTAAAAAATATATTATAGTAACGGGCTCCGTTGCTACCATGACACAATAACAAAAGGCCAGACCCATCCATAGCTACTGTGCAACTACAATAGCGATAAGACAGTAGTAACATGTCATTTTCCTATTGCTACAGTGGGTTAGAGTCCGTGGCTACAATGCATTATTGTACCAGTGTGATGTACTAGCGTACTACCTGCGCATGGTAATGAATGTGTTGGTCGTGCAGTCTGCTGAATTCTGTCACATGCTCGGCCAGTGTTTCTAGTAGGCTTCTGCCCAGCGCTGAGCACAATTACAGGAAGAGCGTGGAGTACTGGCGTCGTATGCTGTATTGCTACTTGGGTTGCACAAGTCTGTACATGAAGGTCATTTGCATGGCAACACACACTGCAGATTTCTTAAACTATTGACGCACATAGCATAATTGAGCCCGCCATACATAAAAATGTCAACCACGATGCGTCCATGCAACTCTCGATTACTTGCTCGTTGTGTTCTGAATAAGGCCACCCATAGCTTTGACGTGTAGTGCTAAATTGTGGCAGATCTTCATTTGCCTCTTGCTTACTATTTTATTCACACAGCAAATGCTGGTGCTGATAGCGGGAAATGTCCGTGGCCAGGGGCGCACACTTCCTATGCTTGTTTAGCTAGGATCGGACGACGCGGTATGGGTTACCTAAGCTAAGCACCGGGGAGAGCGATGGTCCAACAAACGGTGGATCGAAAATTACAGGTAACAACACTTGCTAAAAGTGGCTCTGTGGCCAGCTATAGCAGAGGAGGTAGCAGCAGCAGAGCCCTCTCGTGGAGTCGTTTAACGGGACCATCAGAATCAATGACCGAAGCGTACTACTAGTGTATATAGCGCCTGCGATCGTCGTCTACCTTTCGCTGCCCCGTCTCCATCCCCTGCATCTACTGCCGTATCGCCTACTGCCTAGCCACGCAGGGGAAGGAAATAATTATCTGGTCCAGGTGTGTAGATCTGCAAATGAACAGAGAAAATGGTTGCATGGGCAACAACTGAGCATTGAATAATGCAAGCAAGCGAAGCATGGCGCATTGCTGCAGCAGGGGCGTCTACAAATCATGGATGGATGGATCAGGAGGGACATGGCGCATGTGAATGACGAGAGCAATAAGTTGCAACTGGATCATCCCGCCTTCTGTTCTATCAAGGTTTACACTACTACTCCGTGCAAGGTAGACAGCAGAGATGAGCTAGGTTTGCAACCAAGCCAGCCATGCATGCAAGTGCTATACAATTCCTATTAATTTCATCCTGCCCATTCGGCGCAGGTCGGCGCAGCATAAAAGCAGGAGGACATATCCTATACATATGGACTTATGGTGCATAAGTGCACATATTAAATCACAGGCCTATATCCTTTATCCAACGGGTTGTGTCTTTTTTACACATCACCCCTCCCTCAGCTCCGCAGTGCCTTGATACTTATGCAAAGAAAAACACCCTGGCGCAGTCAGCCCCGCACAGGCAGCCTGTGCATAGGTTTTATGCAGGAAGGTTGCTGTTCGTGACCATTTTTTTTGCCGGCCCGTAACAACTTCTATACAGGTAACATTTGAACAAAATAAATTACACTTGATAGCTAGCACTTGACAAGCATTCTTGACAGCACTTGACAGATATGACAGGAAGAAAATGAAATATAAAACAGCACTTGTTTCAGAGTGTTACATGAAAAACAAAAGATAAAGTAGCACACTTGATAGGCTATGGAATTTGTTGACAGGGACCATGATGCATCATGGACAAGCATTCTTCCTCTTGCATGTCGTAGGTAGTTTTTGGAATATCAGTAGGTGGATGAATTTCAATTTGCTTTGGAATTTTGCAACCAATAAAGCCCTTGTATTCTTCTCATGGAGCCTGCACCGAGCTAGGAGAAACGTGATCAAATGAAGCCTCTATGTTCATGACACTTGAAACCAAGGAATCCATGCCTTCATGTGAACTCTTTATTGTTAGAATCAAGTCCTCTATCTTGTTTCGAACTGCTGCTATCTTTTTTCATTTGCCCACTTCATTAGGATATATTGGCTTCTCATCCAATAAGTTGCCTTCCTCGTCATACACAATCTCCCTATGGTAACATGAAGATAAAAAAAGTTAAATAGGACATACAAATTGGGTAATAAAAATACACAACATGGTCCATTTTACCTCTTGCATCTTGTCTCTCATCTCTTCAAAATATAAGACAGAGGTAGTTCGAACAGATTTTCACCTCTCAATGTTAAAATTATATGTCGGCATGGAATTTCAATCCTCTCAAATAGTTTGCATGAGCAACTTCCAAACATATTTGTTGTGCACCAATGAACCACCCTATCCCTCATGGACGCAACATTAATTTTTACAATCTTGATACTATATTGTTGCGCAATGCCTACAAAAAAGCATTGGTCTCTAGCAGCTATCACTTCTTGAAATATTTTGAACATGTTATGTGTGTACATTATGCTTCCTTGTCTCTCCACAGGCCATGGTGTACACAAGAGCGGTGTGCTATGAATACTACTATGTTCTACCTTTAACTCCTCATGACGTTGACATTCCAAGGCAGTATCAAACCGGAGCCAAAACTCAACAAAACTTAATTTTTAGTGGATAAACCGATTGAAGAATGAATTTGAGCTTTTGGATCTTGAGGTGATCCTAAGGACTCCCGCAAGAGGTATATCCATAAAGTATACTGGAATCCATGATTTACGAATGTGATACCTATTAGCCAACCACTCATTCCCTTGGAGATCATGATTAGTTATGACAGCATTCCACCACATTTCAAATTCCTCTTGAGTTTCAGAACCCCAGACACACTTATTTAGATCTGCCCAAAACTTGTCCTTGTTTGTTGGAAAGCCAACCTTCTCTGATATGTTCTCCATTATGTGTCACATGCAAAATATATGAACTATATTGGGGAAAATAAATATAATTGCTGATTTTATACTTGCATCTTCATCCGTTATGATAAGTCTTTGGGCTTTTCCTCCCATTGTCAAAAGAAAGTCTAGAACAACCACTCATATGACTCAATCTTCTCATTTACTATGAATGCACCTTCAAAAAAGACACTTTGCATATGATGGTTGACACCAGTAAAAGGTACAAAGATCATATTATATTGGTGTGTGCTATAGGTTACATCAACTGACACTAAATCACCAAAATGATTGTACCTTTTTCTACTTGTAGCATCAGTCTAGAGAATATGTAGACCAACTTTTCACGCTCATCAATAACTAAATCATAGAAAAGGTAGAATTTGCCTCTTTCTTTCTTTTCAATTGTGTAACAAATAATTCAACATCTGCATTGTTTATTTTCTCCCTAAGTCCCCGATAATAATTCTGAACACCTTGCTTCATGCATCCAATATTATCAAATCCATCACTAACTAGTAGAAGTCTATATGCTTACGAGACACCTATACTTGCTTTGTGACACATGAATAAGGTAGTCTTGACTTTCGATCGGAGAAAATGAATCTTATTAGGTGAGACTAGACCATGATTATGTTCCTCAACCATTGAAGCAATATAGTACCTATTATTTGAACCTAACTTAATATATATGTGTGCATTGCATCTACATCTTGTCTCCGCACACTTCTTTGGTTTCTTTAGAATGGGAGAAATGGTACCTGTAAGACGATTTTTAGAGAACCCTTGCCTCGAACATAAGAACCTCTTATTCTCAACAACATCGATCACCTTCCCTTGAGCTCCTATACGGACCAAAAAACCGACTTCATGTGCATATGCCTTGTAGAACTCTTCATCAAATTTCATTCCAACAACCGGCTTCAATGCATCGTCACAAGCAGTATAAAAATTTAGAGTTAACAAGCTTCATCTTTATCATCTGCAACAAACAACCCCAAATCAAAATGGAAAGCTTACCAATGGAGAAATGATTGGATTTTTTTAGAGTGCTAAATCTGGAGGGAGCAGTGGCCGGTGGCAGATGGGCTTCTTCGGAGGCCGGTGAGGAGGGTAGGGGTGCGGCCATGGAGCTCAGAAGCGCCATCATGCCGCCCCTAGGTCCGACAGCCGAAGTAGTGGCCATGGCGTCGTGGCTAAGACATCAGTGCGCCAGGGCCGACGGCGGATGGACTTCTCCCAACGCTGGTGGTGGCGCCGGCGGATGCCTTTCTTCTTCGCCCAGTAGCGGCGGATGACCTACGCCCAGGGCCAACGAGGAGGGTAAGGAAGTGATAGCAAAGCTCCTTGGCAACGGCGTCGAGACTGCCGAGGTGTGTAGGGGCGTGACGGTGAGGCACTATGGCAGTGGCGGCAAAGCCTACATCAAGCGTAGGGTTCGACCAGCACAAGGAAGCTGTGCATAGGCTGCGCGTGTAGGACTGACTACGCCAGGATGTTTTTTTCATAAATATTAAGGCACTGCTATTGAGCTGCGGGAGGGGTGATGGGTAAAAAAGACATGAGCCGTTAAATATAAAATATAGGACCCGAATTTAACATGTGCACTTTCACCACAAGTCCATATACATAAGATGTGTCCCTAAAAGCATCTGACCCTGGCACCCTGTGCTGTGCGCGCACTAGCGAGATCTGTTCGGTGGGCAGGACAGGGCAGTGGAGCAGGAATGGAGTGTGGAGCCATGGGCCACACGCCAAGACGTGCCAGGCCTCAGATAAAAAATGGCACGAACGTAGTCCGCGCCTCGTGAACGGACTCTGCCGTTAGAAAGTGGACAAGTGCCCCCAAAAATGCACTTTATCTGAGAGACAGACTTTTCGATTGAGATATCGAGATTCCAAAAGGTCTCCATCATCAACCTTTTCTTTTCACACAAGAGTTAACAATGACTTAGCATATTAGACCAGTCACAAGTTGTACCTATAGATGTGTGCCATGACCCCAAAACAAGCTAATATAAGCACTGAAACAATGGAATGCAGAGACACTCGACATTCCTTATAGAATCCAAAGCAATATAACTACGAAAACCTTCAATACCAAAAAGTTGTTGGCAGGACAGTTCTCATCAAGGTTTCCTCCTGTGTGCCTAATTCTTGCCACGGCGCTTAGGCGCCACAACGGTTCACTCGTCCGCGTCAGGAACAGACCTGTCCACAGCCATTCCCACTGGCGCAGCTGCATCATCAGCCATCATCGATGCATCACTGCCTCCATCACCGCAGTCATCTGAGCTACCACTATCATCATCTGAGCTATCACTATCATCGTTGCCATCAGGTGCTACCTGCTCATGAGAAGGGAACCGTTAAGAAATCTAAGCAGAAATTCTCAGTATATGTTATTAATCTATTGAGTGAAAATCTAAGCAGAAATCGAATAAACTGGAAGGCTACTTCACCCAAACACTTGAATCAAGCGGCATTTCAAACTAATCAGATTCAATCTCAAACACGCTGCAGAATTGTGTATCATTATAATAAGAGAGAACCAACGTGGTACTGAAAGGACAAAAATAGTAATTGGTTCATGTTATATTCAAGAAATCATAGGCAATGTTCAAATTCACCTCTGGAAACATATATAAATAATTTCCAAAAATGTAAATATGTCAGTGTTCAAATTCACCTCTGGAGACATATATAAATAATTTCCAAAAAATGTAAATATGTTCAAATTCACCTCTTGAGACATAAATATATTCAAGAAATCATCGGCAATTAGGAATGATTTTAAAGATCCACATCATCTTTCAGAGAGAAGCAGAACACATAAAGTTATGTCACGGCTTCAAAGTGATAACAAGAGTGACATTTTGATACTCAAATGCAGCACAAGTGAGAAAAGATGCAATACTAAATAAGATAAGGAGGTTGTGATGCTTACTAGAATGCAATAGCAGTTGCTAAGTGTCTAGTTTCTGGACAAAATGATTAATAAAATAAAACAGCAGCAGTACATACATTTCTACTTTGGGAAGCAGCACTCCCCAGCACATGTGAATTCCTTAGCTTCTCTATCAATGAATAGTTTCTTCGCTGGCATTCTTCATGCATAATCAATAGTTGTTCAGCGACCTGTTCAGAAAATAAGATTATTGAAACAAATGAACACATGGAATGCTCTCTATGAACAAAATGGGGGGAAATCCAGTAACCAAAATAAAAATACGTTCAAGAAAATCCAACAATTTTCACTTGATTGCTAGGTTGTCCATTACAAAATTGTGAATAACATCACATTTCCTAGCTGGCAAACTAGATTAAGTACTGTGTCAC
>VSTD030002828.1:0-11448 GCA_008808055.3 Sporobolus alterniflorus
AAAACAAACTTGATAGTGAATTTGATGTTGAGGCAACCACAACATCATCTGGCACTAATCATGGGAAGAAAAGTTTGCCACAAACTACTAAGGTGCAACGTCGCTCTTCTTCAGCCACACCTGGAAACACATTGCCTTCAAATACTGTGTTGACCAGCGCATGGCGCTCACCACTGTTGGTCATATCGTCCCCAATTGCTCCACATGTTCGTGCTCCTGGCTCCAATCTGATGAAAGATAAGGCTTTGAAGAGAGATGAGGGCGCTGCGCCAAAGAAAGCAAGGGAGGTTGCGCCATACAACATGTTTGATGCTTCTGAAGGTAGCTCCTGTAGTTTCTTTGCTAGAGAGCCTCAGGCCCTCGTGATGAAGCCATCATCTCCACCACCTGTGTCTCGCGGCGGTCGCCGCCGTCTGATGTATCACCTGGTTATGGAATAAAATAAGTTGAAAATTGAAACATTGGGACGATTGTCTCTGCTTGTGCCCCTGCTTTATGCATATGTGCTAACCATGATTTCATATTGCTAATTTGAAAAAACCTAAATATAATTTAATGCAGGAGAAAGGGAAGCAACTTAAACTGACAGTATTATTCTTCACCACTGAGGCACTGGTTATTGAAAAACTGTGTATTTCCACATATGTATATTAGCTACTGAGGCAAAGAGGAGGCCTATAAACATTGTTCTGTTCTTCACTTTTTTATTTGAATCACTGTCTTCTTTCGCTGGTAAGGCAAAGTCGATCAATATCTGCTTGCGTGTTTACTTCAGAGACAGGACGTACCCAGTGTACTGAACGATTTTGTATGCTAGATGATAAGCCTCCAGCTAAAGATTATAAAGCGTCATGTCTCACTTTACTGACATCTAAAGATATAAACCAGGAAGGCTTGAGGCAAGTTATAGCTAATGGGACGCATGCATGTGGACTTTTCACATCACATGCAG
Source organism: Sporobolus alterniflorus (assembly GCA_008808055.3). Classification (NCBI taxonomy): domain Eukaryota; kingdom Viridiplantae; phylum Streptophyta; class Magnoliopsida; order Poales; family Poaceae; genus Sporobolus; species Sporobolus alterniflorus. The sequence goes on from VSTD030002828.1 coordinate 953, forward strand.
ACTTGGCAGCGGCAAAATCTAAAACTACCTCCCCTGTCAAGAATGCCAATATACTGTAATAGTTGATAACCACGTGTAATAGTGTGAAATTTTAAAATATCTTATATTTATATATTAATTTTAAATTAACTAAAAAATAGTTAAATTTAAAATAACAACATTATTATACTATTTTGATGATTACATGATACTAACAGTAAAAAAATGTTTAAAGATATATAAAAAATATGATCATAAAATAATAAATAAATTTAAGTATATCTTTTCGATCCAGAGAGTGATCGCAGTCTATAATGTGACTCATTAGCTGGCGTATCTATAATTCTTGATTTGTTACAAATATAAACATATGTAAAAATAGAGCAAATTAAGTTGATTTAAAAATTCTTCAAAATATATGTAACTGAGATTTTGTTTTGTTAATCTCATCGCGTAAAACACAATGGTGAACAAAATTTAAAATGGATTGCAAATATAAACATATATAAATATAGAGCAAATTAAGTTGATTTAAAATTTCTTTAAAACATATGCAAATGTGATCCTGTTTTGTTCATCTCATCGCGTAGAATACAACAGTGAAAATAGAATTTTAAATAAATATCATATAAGTGATATGAATCATTTTAAAGTTTTTGTAAATTAGCTAAAGTGGATGCTGAGGTGAATAATATGTATATCAAGAGAATTGGTATTGATAACTTAGTGTGTTATGTCTATATAGTTGGAGTAGATTAATGCATCCCTTGATTTGTTCATTTCTGCATTAATGCAACTATACATCCCTTGTAGAGAACGGTTTTTTTACAGATGTCTGGTTTTTTTATGATTAAAAACCGACTGAATATCATTTACAGGGGCTGGAATAATTCTGAACGATGAGAATGAGATACCATTTCCAGGAATTACCGTTGATCTTAATGGTGCCCCCAACTTGCATCGATCATGACCTAGGGCCACGGAAGAACAAGAAGGAAGACAGTGCCCTCATGTTAGAATGGCCCACTGCTTGCAAAGCTCTTGCTCGTTAAAATTTGCAAATTGATCAAGACCTGGAAATATAGTTGGTATTCACATAATCAGCAGCTACCTGAAAATGGTTAGTAAGAGCCAATGAAGATGAAAATCTTGTGTTTATCCCATCGGGTTTTGCTGAAGAAAAACATCTGGAAAATGAATGCATTCACTGCACTTGTCTGAACGTTAGCATGTTACTGCATAATGACTGTAGAAATAACACGACAATACATGTGGCTCAAATTTGAGCTTTGCATCCGATCAGAGGCAAAATTCAGAGATAATAAACGCTGCAAGAAAGTTCAGGTTGCGCTCTCACCTGAATGATCAGATTCTTTGCTTGTTAGAGATAAGTATTTGTGCTTTCCTTTTGCCAAAATCTGAAGATAGTTTGCTCAAGGAGCACCTACACATCCTTTGGCATCCCATAGTTTAGAGCATGTATTGCTCTGTTCTTATGTGGGTGATGAAACCTGGAGCATGAATGAAATTAGGCTGCTAATTGGTACAGTTGCATTAGTGTGAGGATGAAGGTTCATGTTGGAGAAGCGGCAGACTAACTTGATGCTATCTAATCATCAAACCGCACGACACCCTACTCACTACGAGTGAGGACAGCTCACTCATCAGCAGCGTCCGTCTAGCACGGCAGGGCAACTAGCAATACGAGCCATCATGTCCACGACTTTGAAGAAGGTGCACAACCTACGATCTTCGGTGAAGCAATCCTAATAAGCCAACGACGTGGTGCAACTCAACGCGTGGGACGTAAATCAGCTAAGAAACTCCTATCCCTAGCATCCTTTTCTCATACACTCTTTTATCGCTCCTGATAGTATGCCCATCGGCCAAAAGTGCAACGATATAGACGGGCAAGTCCACCTGTATCCCGACACTCAGGGCTACCCGGATTAGGTTAGCATCTATTTCACATCAGCAAAATTTTGCACCTGTTTTCCTTTTTTCAAAAAGTTTGGACGCTCGCAGCGGTTGCACGCCAAATGACTACTAAGGTTCTCGAGGTCGCAGTGCTCGATAGGGCCGACAAACACAAAGAGAAAGGATAATAGGAGATGATTGTGTCTGGATCAAACAAATAGCCTTTTCTTTCATTTATCCGGGTCTTTCCTACTTACACGAGAGCAAAACATTAATGACGTAAGCTACCACCACTACTACTCCCCCGCTCCATTAGGAGGGCTGCGGGCAACCGAAGGAAGGACGTGTGACACCATCGAGTCCGAGGCCGCGCGCACCCAGGTCCAGAAGGCATCCACCTGATCTTCCATCAGGTCCATGTTGCGCCTAGACACGAGCAGCTCCAGCTCAGTGTCCAGCTCTGGGAAGTGCAACAAGGCGCACGGACAAGCTTTCCTCTCTTTTTCAAACTAGCTCGAATCAGACGCAGGATGTTCTGGCCGACCGAGGCCAGCGTCTTGTGCAACAAACTCTCCACGGTGGCAACCTATGATCACGCGAACTCCACATTGTCTTCCACCCGCCTCCATTCGATAGGTAGGTGCAGGAAGCCGAGGGAGCCCAGCAGGAGAAGTCCGGATACCCCCGGGCACACGGTGCCTGGTGACCCAGGGGTTGGGGCCGCATCACCCGGGGCAATGCTCCTGGGTACACCAAAGTCGGCTCCACGCATCACCAAGTCCCGCAGTGAGTCCCTCGTGTCATCGCTTGGCTAGGGACCGACACCATCCTCCTCAACACTGGTGGCACCCAGCAACACATCTTCAGCACCCGACATCTCCGACACTGGCGCCTCCTACGCCTCTGGTGTAGGCTCCTTCGGCGTTGGGGTTTCCCGTGGCACCGCCGCCAGCCGTGATGAGCCCGGGGGGACCATGGCCAAGTCACCCGCACTCACAGCCGACGATGCCACTAGGGGCACGTACGGGGATGTCGTCGGACACGCCGCAGGCCGACGAATGATCAAAGTCGAAGAGGTACGACTCCTGTCACCTTAGCACCACCTTTTTAAGTCAGAACAGGAACATGAGAAGTGGGAGCTGTGTAAACCAACAGACAACACAATGCGCATACCGGGAGGACACCAGCAAGAAAGACCAAGGGCAGACCCTCTTGGATGGGGGCTCCGCACCCCCGAAGCCCGACGAGGACGGCCCTGCCACCATGGCTGCGACAACTCTAGTGGTCGATGAGGACGGTGGGACCTGCAAAGCCCCAAGTAAGTGATCTATCCCTGTCACCACCAGCACAACAATCATCCCCTGTAGGTCAGGAGATACCAGTGTGAGGCAGGGCTGCGACGGTGAGCCGGTCAATGGCCCGGTCTTCATGTGAGGTCGTCTCGGTCGATGCGCACCAACGGAGATCCCCACTTGCTGGCTGAAGATGTCACCAAGCAAGGGAAGGTCCTCAGACAGCGGTGAATGGGGAGGTGACTCCATCTCCCCCTCCTCTCCATCTTCATCCTCCTCTTTGTCATCCCTTCCCGAGGATTTAGGCTCGGAGGGAGTGTCCTCCCCTCGTGCCCTCGCCGCGGCCCGAGCGGTGCTCCAGGCCCGTCTCCTTTGCCTATGTGCCTGCAACCATTCACTATAGATACGGTTGGCCTCCTGCCTCGCCGCATCCTCAGGTAAGGTGACCCCCCTATGGGGCACTATGAGCATAGCCGAGATCCTTCCTAAGAAACAACAATTGGCACAAGTAGCCGAAAGTGAGTCCGGGCGGACACACCCACGGGTTGTCGACCCCTTCAAATAAAGGGACCGGGCCGGAGCCAAGACTCAGATTGTGAAGTTCTGAGGAGGCAATCAGCGGGGGGTGGGGGGTGAATGGGAGCCTAATAAAATTCTTTTACAAGAACTCAGCCTATGTTCCATGTTCAACAATCAAGAGAAAACCCTTAAAATAAAGTGATGGAAAACACTAACCAATAGGATATAAATGATCCTCACAAAATTATGGAGCTAGCAAAATAATAATGGGATCAAACAGACACTCGGTTAGCAAAATACGGCCAAATCAGTGAACGAACGTCGGACTGAAACTATCAGTCGGATATTATCCGGTAGGATCGGACTTTGTCTGACTGGAGGTCTCTAGAAACTCAAAACTGAAGGTCGGACCTTGTTCGGGTCAAGTCGGACATTGTCCGGTGGGGCCAGATATTGTCCGGTAGAAGGTGGAGGTGAACCATTACTGATAGATGATCAATGGTATGTTGTTGAAGACATGTTGAATTTTTTAGATTTGTTCTACCTATCTATTGTTTCACTTTTTGGTGCTTGCTATCCAACATCTCATTTAATGATGCATGCTATTATTAAAATTGCTGATTATTTGAATCTGTTTGAGATTGTTGATTATTGGGGTAACATTCCTCTCTTATACTCTTATGCATTCATCTTGGATCCCAGAGCTAAGCTAAATGGTTTCACTAAAACAATTCAGTTTATGTTTGTAATTTTTAATAGATATTACTCTACTTATTACCAACATGTGAAAATTGAGTTATCTATTTTGTTTTCCAAATATGAGTCTAAATTTGCTGGAGTGAGATTGCAGAGGCCACCACGGCCTAACCATGAAGCAGGTAAAAAGGTATATTCATGGAATAGAATATCTGGAAGTGGAAGTGGTGTGCCAGCAATCCCATCCCCATCTCCTGCTCCTTCTGCATATGCATTATATGTGAGTTCTGAGTTAACAACTTATTTAGATAGTGATCTTGTTTGCCAATTTTATGATTCATTTAACATTCTTTCCTGGTGGCATAATCACAAAAAACCTATCATGCTCAACAACAACACAACATCGAGGACAAAGAGCTTGTGGAGAAGATGGTCAACTTGTACCTAGATGGATATGGGCCTGATGCTGGAGTTGGAGCTGGTGGTGCTGGACGTGGAGGTGTGAATTGAGAGTTTGAGACATTGAGATCACAAAAAGAGGTGTGGTTGTACTCTTTTTCCATGTAGGCTTTTATCCTCTTGTAGTCGAAATGAGGTTTTACCTATAGGTTTTTAACGAGAAGCTTTGTAAAACTTAAAACATCTTTTTGAAGTCTATTGATCTATGATCTGAGACATTGTCAGTTATCACTTATGATTTGTGAAGTTGTGATTCTGAACTTGTGTCTCTATGTCAATATATATGTGATTGTGTGTAAGGCTGTAAGTGTCAAGTGTATTCATGTGGTGAAATTCTGATTCAGTTCTTGTCTTTAATTCTGATTCAGTTTATATGAATATGTGGTGATTTGACCCTCCCTTACATTTGAAGTATTTGAAATTTTCTAAATAAATGGAGTTGTTTTTCATATGAAATGAGTCGGGCTGATAGCCCGGCATGACCCGTGTAATAGAGCCCGTGTCATGCCTGGGCCTCGATGCAAGCCCGGTGTGCTAGCCCGACATGACCTGTTCAGTAATCGTGTCGTGTTGGTCCTAGGCTGAAGGCCCGAGCCCAACAGGGCTCGTGCTAGCCCATTGGCCAGGCATACTCATACTACTAGTTGATAATTCTATGCGATGCTGCAGGATTTTAAAATGCCTTATATTTATGTAAATTCACATACTGATTTTAAATTAAGTAAAAGATAGTTAAATTTAAAATAACAACATTATTGCTCTCTTTACTGATTACATGATAGTAACAATAAAAATGTTTAAAGATATATAACAACTAGGATCATGAAATAATAAACGAATTTAAGTATGTCCTTTCGAGAACGGTCATAGCTCATAATGCAACTTATTAGCTCACGTACTCATAACTCTTAATATGTTACAAATTTAAACATATGCAAAAATAGATCAAATTAAATTAATTTAAAAATTCTTCAAAATATATGTAATTGAGATCTTGTTTTGTTAATTCCATCGTGTAGAATGCAATGGTGAAAACAAAATTTTAAATAGTTTACAAATATAAACATATGTAAATAGAGAACAAATTAAAAGTTGATTTAAAATTTCTTCAAAACATATGTAAATGTGATCATGTTTTGTTCATCTCATCGTATAGAACATAATAGTGAAAACAGAATTAAAAATGGATATCATATAAGTGATATTAATCATTTAAATTTTTTTAAATTAAATTAAATTAATTAATAAGTTGGATGCTAAAATAGATATTAAAGTAGGTTATATCTATATAGTTAGAGTAGATTAGGTATCTCAAACACGACCAGAAAAGGACGGGGACCCTCGTGGCGGCGCAAAGCGTGCGCGGACGACGTACCGGTGGTGGCGCCGCACGCGCACGGCCGGGGACACGCACAGCGCCCATGCGTGATTCGCGCATGGCATGAGTCTCTCGCACCTCCGTCGCCGCCGGGTCCGCTGCCCGGCCGCATATGCGCGCGCCGTTTGCACGTTTGGAGCGTTCGAGGCGCGCTGCAGGGGCAAGCAAGATTCAAAATGTAGAGTGCGCGCTGTACGTGTGCTCGCAGTAGACGCGACTGCTCATGGCACAGCGTGGATCTCCATCTCGCACGCGTGCGTATACACTAGTAATATTTCTTCTTGCGCGCGGCTATAGTAATTAACTGACCAGGGCCATGGATTTTCGAGACAATCATGTGAGCCATGGAAAGCGATCGAATTCAATTCGGTGTCGTGCTTGTGCACGCTTCGTCTGCACGGATTACCCGGCCGGTCAATCGACAGTGCCTACTGTATGTCTGAGGATGTACGACAAGCACGTTCGCTACAGCCAGGTTGCGCATTGCATACGTCCATACATATGGGGCGAGAAGTCACGTGGTCTTTTCGACGACCTGTCGACAGCCCCAGCTTATCCCTGCCTGCCTAGTGACTGGGGCGCCTAGCCAAAGCCCGACTCAACCCTCTTTTGCACGTCTCTACCACCTCACGGCGACCGTAAATATACTCTGTACACTGGTAACACTATAGGCACACTTCTTAAAAATAACACTGTACGCACACAGTAGCATTCATGCAGGAGGCAAAACGTTAAATACATACGCACGCCCATATTGTCCCGACGTACACGATGACCATCATCCGTTAGAGTCGGAGGCGATCACGCATAGCATTACATAACACGCCTTGATGCTTTACTTAGGATATCTCTAATATATGCGCATTTCTAGAGAGGCAAAATGATGAATGTATGTTGAATAGTATATACGTAAGTCATATAAAATTTTGTCTTCAATAAGATATGTATTTTTTTCAATGACATATGAGTCATGAAGAATATATGTGAGAAGATAGGATTTACATATGCTCTCTCCTAAAATACAAAATACATTTGTATTTATATGACTCTGTTAAAAAATATTTGCATTACTCTATAATTGAGTTTAAAGTACAAATTTACATGCTTTAACGATAGACGTGGTCGAACTGGTTATAAAATACAACCATGAGGGAGTATGATGAGACGCCCTTGCCGCGGCGCTATCAGGCGGGAAACCAGCACCGCATGCATCGGGAAACCGGAAATAAACCGGCGGCCTTGGCGCTGCAGAGAATGTGTGGGGGCAACGAGCAAGCATGGGGCGGTGCGCTACCACTCGCCCAAAGGAAACGGAGCATGTGCCGTCGCCTTGTCCGAACGTGTGAGCAGCTCCTCTTGATCCTCATTATTATCGGAGCGCTAGCTAGAATGCTGCTGCTTGTAATAGAGGTCTGTTCGACAGACTATTAGAATAAGCAGTTCATTAGACGATCTTGATTCGAACTTGAATACAATAACCCATCAGAAAGCACTAAACATTACCAGCCTCAAAGCTAGATCCTCAGCCATGAACATAGAGGAAGTGATTGGTGCCTCACACCTCTGTCACTGAAGCAGATCGGTCCGCCACTGTGGCCGATACCAGCACAGACCCGGCACGGCTATGGTTGTGGCTGCCGCAGTCAATGTAATCGTGCACAACTATGGTCGGCGGTATTCAATCTAAAGACTTGAGATCGAGATTGTGGGGTGTTGATGCGTACGAAGGAATTTTGTTTCCATAAGTGAGGTCGGGGAACCCTTTTTATATTACGCTACTCGGATTGGGGCCACAATTATGGAGTGGGTTGCGTCTCCGATTAAGGCACGTGAAAATCGAATCTTCAGTTGCTTTCCCGCTGCTATTTTTCTAGAATTTCTTCATTTTCAGATTTGAAATATTTTATCTATTTTTTTCATGAGAATTACTTCACAAACTCTTGTTTTCCAGGGCTTTGGGGTCACCTAAGATATCGTCGTCAACATTCTCCTCTTTGATCGTTAGGCTACCATAAATCCGCACTTAGTATAATTGAAGCAAAAGATGATGAGTGAATAATGGTAATAAAAAATCCATTCCCACCCACTATACGATAATCCACTTTGCTTGGATAGCAATCATTATTTGTAATGGAAGTTACTTACTTTATTTGGCCCGTCTAGAATCAAAGGTTTTCCAATAATCCTATGCCGGCAACATATTCCTCAAAAATATGGGGTGGTAGGCCTTTCGTTAGCGGATCCGTAAGTATTTATTTAATACCAATATGCTCTAAATTAATAGTATGATTCTGAACTCTTTCTCTCACAACAAGATATCTCAGGTCAATGTGTTTGGCAGCCCCACTTGATTGATTATTATATGAGGAGAAAATTGTATCCTTATTATCATAGTATATCATTAGTGATTTACTTATGTTGTCAATCACTCTTAAGCCGGGTATAAATTTCTTAAGCCACATGTTATGTCCCAAAGCCTCATAACATGCTATGAATTTAGTATACATCATTGAGGATGTAGTGATTCTTTGCTTGGAGCTTTTCCATGATAAGGCGCCATTTGTGAGTGTGAAGACATAACCTGATTTTGACTTCTAACAGTCCGCAAATCCCACAAAATCCGCATATGATTAACCAATTACTTCAAGCTCAGTTTTCTTATATATTAGTATGTAATGGTTAGCCCCCTGTAAATAACACAAGACTTTCTTAGTGGCTTCCTAGTGCTTAATTCCTGGATTAGCTTGAAATCTACCAATCAACTCGGTGACAAATGCTAAGTCAGGATGTGTACAAATTTGGACATACATAATGCTCCTAACAGCTGAAGCATAAGGAATCCACTTCATTTGATCAATCTCTAATTGATTCCTTGGACTTTGGAATGACTCAACCTTATCGCCCTTTACAAACGGGACAAGTGTACTAGAACAGTCATGCATATTATACCTTTTCAGCACTTTCTCGATATATGCTTTTTGAGATAGGTCAAGCACGTCTTTTATTATGTCTCAGGGAATTTCTATGCCCAATATATAAGAGGCATCGCTTAAGTCCTTCATGTCAAAATTAGATAAGAGAAATCCCTTTGTCTCATACAACAAATTCTTATCGTTGTTTGTCAATACAATGTCATCCACATATAGTATAAGGGTGATAAACATACTCCCCTTGATTTTAACATATATACTATTTTCCACTTGATTTTTGATAAAGCCAAATTTCTTAACAACGACTTCATCAAATTTAAGGTACCAGTTGTCTCGACATATGCTTTAATACATAAATGGATTTTTTAGTCTACTTCTCATATATTTCATGTCTTCTATGGCAAAACCTTCCGGTTGGGCCATATACACACTTTCTTGCAAGTCACCCTTAAGGAACACAGTTTTAACATCTATTTGATGCAACTCTAAATCATAATGAGCTACAAGTGCCATCACGATTCTAAATGAATCCTTTTTGAGACATGAGAGAAGATTTTTGTATAATCAATCTCTTCTCTTTGAGTATAGCCTTTAGCTACAAGTCTTGCCTTGAATCTTTCGATTTTCCCTATGGAGTCATATTTCATTTTGTAGACCCATTTACAGCCTACTCTTTTTGCTCCATCAGGAGTTTGTACTAAATCCCAGACATCATTATAGCTCATAGAGTTAAGCTCCTCCTCTATAGCCTCACACCATTTTAGCAAAATTTTACTTTTCATCGCTTCTTTATACAACATAGTCATTAGGAATGACACTTCTTCTTTCACGCTGTGATCTTTTCATGGGCTGAGGTTAATCATCATTTTGTTGTTGAGGTTCCTCCTCATGATCATTAGCGGGCGATGCCTTATTTTCCTCTAAACTCACTTGCTCATATTCTAAAGGTGCTCTAGACCCACATATTCTAAACCCACTCCCTCATATTCATTAATTGCATGTTCTAGACCCACATTTTCGGTCAATGGATTATTATTTTTGGCCAAAGGTGCAGTCTCTACATGAGGTGCATCCATAGTCGTAAGAATAAAATCATTGGTCATCGACACACAATCATAAGTCTGAATTTCCTCAAGACCAATATCCCTCGGGCTTGAGCTCATATCACATTCTAAGAACACGACATGTCTTGTGTCGATAAACTTAGTGGTACATTCTGAACAATAAAATCGGCACCCCTTAGACTTTTCAGGATATCCAATAAAATTATAGCTTATAGTTTTGGGATATAATTTCCCAAGTTGTGGATTAAATAGTTTTGTTTTG